>NIVC01002869.1:67500-133340 GCA_002269645.1 Macrostomum lignano | reverse complement strand
GTGGCCGCGCCTGAGTAGCCCGGCCTGTGGGTATGACAGGGTTTAGCGCTGCCTAGTAACCTTCGGGTTAGTAACCTGGTTTATAGTAAGTAACCTTCTGGCTACTACTCGTAACCTTGTTGGTAACCTTTCGGTTGGTAACTCTGGTTAATAACCTTCTGGTTGATAGCCTTCGAATTTGTAACCTTCCATGCAGTTAGTAACCTTCCGTGAATAGCCTTCCGGTGGTAACCTCTTGTTGGTAACCTTCTGGTTAGTAACCTTCCGGTTGGTAACCTTTCGGTAGTTAACCTGCTGGTTGATAACCTTACGGTTGTAACCTTCTGGTTAGTAACCTTCCGGTTGGTAGCGTCATTACTGCGAGGCCATGTCCTCTGTCCTCTTAAGCTAATTGCCTTCTAAATTTGGAGCTAAGCTTTTCGTCAAAATATCCCGCTGATAGACGCTTAACAGGACAATGGAGCCCCACAAAAGACAATTAGCCGTTTCAAAATGAATCTACTTCAATGCATCTGTCCAAACAGATTTAGCGATCTCTATTGTCTATTCGCTTAGACCCATGCGCAAACCAGCTGCAGTCACCTGTGATGATTCTCATAGTCATCAAAGCAGCCGTGTGAGCTATCTCCTCAATCGTGTAGTTAGCGTGAATCCGCAACGGCGCCCCTGTTCTCAGAGCGCAGTCGACGGCTACTCGAAATCACCTCCGATGCGTTTGAGTAGCTGACGTTGGTGACGGCTGAGTTGTCGCAGCGTCCGTCGGTCGCCAGCCCGCGGCACTCCAGCTTCCTTGCTCGGCAGCTGCGTCAGTGGTAGCGTGCTGAGTAGCTGATCTCGTCAGTTGTTTCAACAACCGTTGTCGTAAAGCTTTCTTCGGGTGGCTGGCTGTAGTGAGGCGAAGCAGCAGCTGCAAAGAGCAGCACCAAATTCTGTCGCATTTCGACCCGCAAGAGTGCAGAACAGAAACAGAAGTGAGAGCAGTGCTCAGGCAGTCTGCAGATAGCACTAAGATCTATATGCTATGCAGTTTTGTTATATTATCAACTCGCAATCTTAGCGTTGATTGGCTGTCGGCAATCGCTTTTGAGCATAGGGCAAATCAAGGGCCACTAGAATTACCGTTTTATCAGGACGTAACACTCGTCCAGGTTTCCCCATACTACTGGAACAATTTGTGTCCTTGAGCAAGACACTTAACTCTGCATTGCTTCAGTTCAGCCAGCTGTAAAATGGGTGCCAGCATTAGCTGGGGTAATTGAGGGTGTGTGTGGCGACCCCCCCCAGTCCTTGGACTGAACAGCCGTACGCAGCCTTCAAATGCGCCACGCAATAGCTGCGGCTGAGCTGTCGTTGCACATCTGGCCCAATTGGGTCAGGTGTAATCAATTATTATTATTATTATGAAGGATACCAACTGAAGGCTACCAACAGATAGCCACCAACTGAAGGCTAGCAACGGATAGCTACCAACTGAAAACTACCAACCGTAAGGCTACCCAACCGGAAGGCTACCCAACCGGAAGGCTACCCAACCGGAAGGCTACCCAACCGGAAGGCTACCAACCGGAAGGCTACCCAACCGGAAGGCTACCCAACCTGAAGGCTACCCAACCGAAGGCTACCCAACCGGAAAGCTACCCAACCGGAAGGCTACCAGCCGGAAGGCTACCCAGCCGGAAGGCTACCCAACCGGAAGGCTACCCAACCGGAAGGCTACCCAACCGGAAGGCTACCCAACCGGAAGAGTACCCAACCGGAAGGCTACCCAACCGGAAGGCTACCCAACCGAAAGCTACCCAACCGGAAGGCTACCCAGCCGGAAGGCTACCCAACCGGAAGGCTACCCAACCGGAAGGCTACCCAACCGGAAGGCTACCCAACCGGAAGGCTACCCAACCGGAAGGCTACCCAACCGGAAGGCTACCCAACCGGAAGGCTACCCAACCGGAAGGCTACCCAACCGGAAGGCTACCCAACCGGAAGGCTACCCAACCGGAAGGCTACCCAACCGGAAGGCTACCCAACCGGAAGGCTACCAACCGGAAGGCTACCCAACCGGAAGGCTACCGAACCGGAAGGCTACCCAACCGGAAGGCTACCCAACCGGAAGGCTACCCAACCGGAAGGCTACCCAACCAGAAGGCTAACAACAGATAGCTACCAACTGAAAACTAAACCGGAAGACTAACCAACCAGAAGGCTACCCAACCGGAAGGCTACCCAACCGGAAGGCTACCCAACCAGAAGGCTACCAACAGATAGCTAGAATACCAACTGAAAACTACCAACCAGAAGACTAACCAACCAGAAGGCTACCCAACCGGAAGGCTACCCAACCGGAAGACTACCCAACCGGAAGGCTACCCAACCGGAAGGCTACCCAACCGAAGGCTACCCAACCGGAAGGCTACCCAACCGAAGGCTACCCAGCCGGAAGGCTACCCAACCGGAAGGCTACCCAACCGGAAGGCTACCCAACCGGAAGGCTACCCAACTGGAAGGCTACCCAACCGGAAGGCCACCCAACCGGAAGGCCACCCAACCGGAAGGCTACCCAACCGGAAGGCTACCCAACCGAAAGGCTACGCACTCTCGTTCAGTGATTTATGTATAAGATATTCTATGGGTTTGAGGTCGGTATGTGATTATCGACATACGGCTCTCGGGATTTAAGTGAAATACCGACCGAAAAACCCATAGAATATCTTATTTAAAACTACTTTAATTTTGCGGGATGTATTCAGATAAATCCCGGAGCCATACTTGTATGTCTATGGTTGAAGTTGGGGATGGGGGTGTGGGGCGAAGCCCCTGCTGGGGGTGTGGGGGCGAAGCCCCCACATTCTTACCATAGACAAATTTTCATTAAGAAATTTCTCGAGTCACGAAGGAAGAGAAGAGAGAAGCTCGCATATTTAGATACATTCAATAATCCTTGCAATATGTCTGGGAAAGTGATCGATTAAATCCCGCAAAATAAAATCTATGTCAATAACCTCCCTGAAAGTGAGCTTTAAAGTGGTTTAAAGTATTATTGATGATGAACAAATCCGATGATATGAAGAATATTATTTTAATATCATATTGTATTTGACTAAAATATCAATAGTTAGGAAACGGTGGAGAGAAAGGGAGATTCAATACAAACTTGAATATTAGAAAAGTTTAGATAGTAAATAAAGTTCAAGCAGCATCAACACAAGGGTGGCAGTGCTAGTTATTTACATGTCTGTCTACGCTAGCACAGGCGCATTGCTCATGGCATGATATGCAGGGGAACATCAAACACAAAATTGCGTTAGAAAAAGCATCAATATCGTTTTCGTTGTAAAATGCGTTAACACAGCATGCATACAAATAAAAAATCTAAAAGGCTATCATAGTAATTGTAGGCTCTGTAAAAGGTCCAGTCGAAGTTAATGCAAAACAACGGAATGTGGAAGAGCTAAATCCTATTCTAACTATTAATAGTAATAACTTAATAGAAAGTTTGAGTAATTATTCAACTGCCTAATGTATACCGGTACATAAGGCCTGGTAAGAGTTTTAGGAAAGTAAAAAAATTGCACAACAGACATTTTCAACTGAAGATGTCACAGATAAATCCGCTCGTACCGCGGCACTGCCCGACAGACAAGCGGTGTTGATGCAGAGCGAACATTTCTTATGAAAGGACATTCTCTACTTTTGGAATCTGGTTAGAGAAACTTATCTAACTGGAAGTATTATTAATTACAGCTGGCTCACTTTGACAACACCGCATGTGCTATCAGGGAGGGAGGGACAGAGACAGGGTTCTATCACCCACAGTAGGGACAGGCAGGGTTCTATCACCCACAGTAGGGACAGGCAGGGTTCTATCACCACAGTAGGGACAGGCAGGGTTCTATCACCCACAGTAGGGACAGGCAGGGTTCTATCACCACACAGTAGGGACAGGCAGGGTTCTATCACCCACAGTAGGGACAGGCAGGGTTCTATCACCCACAGTAGGGACAGGCAGGGTTCTATCACCCACAGTAGGGACAGGCAGGGTTCTATCACCCACAGTAGGGACAGACAGGGTTCTATCACCACACAGTAGGGACATGCAGGGTTCTATCACCCACAGTAGGGACAGACAGGGTTCTATCACCCACAGTAGGGACAGGCAGGGTTCTATCACCCACAGTAGGGACAGGCAGGGTTCTATCACCCACAGTAGGGACAGACAGGGTTCTATCACCCACAGTAGGGACAGGCAGGGTTCATCACCACAGTAGGACAGGCAGGGTTCTATCACCCACAGTAGGGACAGGCAGGGTTCTATCACCCACAGTAGGGACAGGCAGGGTTCTATCACCCACAGTAGGGACAGGCAGGGTTCTATCACCCACAGTAGGGACAGGCAGGGTTCTATCACCCACAGTAGGGACAGGCAGGGTTCTATCACCCACAGTAGGGACAGGCAGGGTTCTATCACCCACAGTAGGGACAGCAGGGTTCTATCACCCACAGTAGGGACAGGCAGGGTTCTATCACCCACAGTAGGGACAGACAGGGTTTCTATCACCCACAGTAGGGACAGGCAGGGTTCTATCACCCACAGTAGGGACAGACAGGGTTCTATCACCCACAGTAGGGACAGGCAGGGTTCTATCACCCACAGTAGGGACAGACAGGGTTCTATCACCCACAGTAGGGACAGGCAGGGTTCTATCACCCACAGTAGGAGACAGGCAGGGTTCTATCACCCACAGTAGGGACAGGCAGGGTTCTATCACCCACAGTAGGGACATGCAGGGTTCTATCACCCACAGTGGGGACAGACAGGGTTCTATCACCCACAGTAGGGACAGGCAGGGTTTATCACCCACAGTAGGGACATGCAGGGTTCTATCACCCACAGTGGGGACAGACAGGGTTCTATCACCCACAGTAGGGACAGGCAGGGTTCTATCACCCACAGTAGGGACAGGCAGGGTTCTATCACCCACAGTAGGGACATGCAGGGTTCTATCACCCACAGTGGGGACATGCAGGGTTCTATCACCCACAGTGGGGACATGCAGGGTTCTATCACCCACATTGTGGACAGGGACATCACAGAGAAGCGAAATCTTCACCCTGCATATAGGATAAAAGCAGTTTAAGGTTGTGAACAAAGTCTTCAATGCAGTTCGCAGTCTTTATTGGCATGAGAATGTTACCACCATTTCATTAGAAATTTACATGGGTCAAAAATTGAAGAAACATGCAAACAGCCATCGAAAGTAATAAGAAAATATAAAATAAGATTTGGAGTACACATTTATTACTAACAGCATTAACAAACAAAACTTGGTATATATTCGTAGCATTCTGATTAAAAAAAAGAAAATGTCAATTTTGATTTCTTGAACGGATCATTTATATCGGTGTAAATGCTATTTATACCTACAGCCGAAATGCTTTAGGAATGTTCTTTAAACATGCATTTTCAGTTTGAGTAATATTTAAATCGATTTTTATTATCCGGTCAAGAGATCACTAAATTATCAGTGTAAAATTTCTTACGTAAAATGGAAAAAGTCTAACAAAAGTACATCAGAAAAACTTTTTTATCAAAAGGCTGAGTACATCGAAAAAAAAGTTTTCATTTCTCTTTTTCAACCCAATAAAAGTACATGAGATTCTAAGAAATCATGAGGATTCGAACTTGAAGAATTAGGATAGAAGTCCTTGAAGAATTATGATAGAAGTCCTTGAAGAACTAGGATAGAAGTCCTTGAAGAACTAGGATAGAAGTCCTTGAAGAATTATGATACAAGTCCTTGAAGAACTATGATACAAGTCCTTGAAGAATTATGATACAAGTCCTTGAAGAATTAGGATAGAAGTCCTTAAATAATTAGGATACAAGTCCTTGAAGAACTATGATACAAGTCCTTGAAGAATTATGATACAAGTCCTTGAAGAATTATGATACAAGTCCTTGAAGAATTATGATAGAAGTCCTTGAAGAACTATGATACAAGTCCTTGAAGAATTATGATACAAGTCCTTGAAGAATTAGGATAGAAGTCCTTGAAGAACTAGGATAGAAGTCCTTGAAGAATTAGGATAGAAGTCCTTGAAGAATTAGGATAGAAGTCCTTGAAGAATTAGGATAGATGTCCTTAAAGAATTAGGATAGAAGTCCTTGAAGAATTATGATAGAAGTCCTTGAAGAATTAGGATAGAAGTCCTTGAAGAATTAGGATAGAAGTCCTTAAAGAATTAGGATAGAAGTCCTTGAAGAATTATGATACAAGTCCTTAAGAATTAGGATAGAAGTCCTTGAAGAATTATGATAGAAGTCCTTGAAGAATTAGGATAGAAGTCCTTGAAGAATTATGATAGAAGTCCTTGAAGAATTATGATAGAAGTCCTTGAAGAATTAGGATAGAAGTCCTTGAAGAATTAGGATAGAAGTCCTTGAAGAATTAGGATAGAAGTCCTTGAAGAATTAGGATAGAAGTTCTTGAAGAATTAGGATAGAAGTCCTTGAAGAATTATGATACAAGTCCTTGAAGAATTAGGATAGAAGTCCTTGAAGAATTAGGATAGAAGTTCTTGAGGAATTAGGATAGAAGTCCTTGAAGAATTAGCATAGAAGTCCTTGAAGAACTAGGATAGAAATCCTTGAAAGATCAAGCTTAGCTGAAATTGGGCTGATTGTCAGGCTCTTGTTGGCCTGGAATTACTAGCTAATTTAACGCCTGATCATTGCTTAGTCTACAATAACCTCATAATTCACTTTATCACATAGCTATATCGTTATGTAATGTGTCTGCTTAAAGACCCGTAACCCGAAGAGCAACCACAGACAGCAGCAGAAGCAAGAGGTGGCCCATCAACAAGCCATGCTGCAGTTGCAGTCGCCCCGCCGCATTGCAATAGTCTCCTTTGCAGTAGCACATCTCTGTAGTGCTTCCAGCGCCGTACAGCATGTGACACCCGACGCCCATTGCTTTGGGAATCTCGGCGCAGTCGCGAGTAACCACAGTTGAAATGAGAGTCTCCGGAGCCCGCATGCCGACGCCCTCTCGGTCGATGTGATACCGGTAGGAGCGGGTGACAATCTTCACGCAGCCGTCATAGTCGGCACCACCGCAGTCGGCCTGGTTGCTATCCGTGATACGAGCTTCAATGCCGCAGTAGCGCTTCAGAATCTCCGACTTGCTAGTGGTATCCAGGTTGCGCAAGTTCAACTCGAAATAGTTGTCGCAGGCTAAGCACTTTGACGCGCCGTTGCACCTGCCGCAGAGCTGCAGAAACAGCAGCAGCAGCAGCGGCATCGGAGCTTTCGACAGCTTAAATTTCGGTCTGGCAAAGGCGGGCATAGCTGCAAAATTGACAAAAATTCAAGGATTTAATCAAGCTTAAAGCTTATGATTGAATTCCTACCGACCACAGTACCAAACAGGACTGAATTTTCCCTTTTTCCCTTGTCAATATCACTCATCAATAGCCTGCAGAAGTTCGAGAAGCCAAATATATTGGGACGAGAGGGAAGATATACACAGAAAAATATACAAGGATGGGGTACCAAGGCTTCTATGGTGGCGAGACAGACATGGTCGGTGCCAGACCATCAACGCTGCATCCTTCACTCGACCATTTTCTCCAACCTCCAACCCATTGATTCTTCCCTCACTCTCCGTACCTGTTTGGTTTGCTAGCGGCAAAAGCAAATCCTGCCTCCTTTCTATCCCCAACTTCTTCCCGAGAAAATCCTTTCCAACGGCGATTGCGTCGGAATCCATTCACTGACTTCTGCACCTTTGCCCATAAATGCCGGACCCATGCGGTGCAGGCGCCTCTGGCAGACGGAGGATAGCTAGTACCTGCAGCCAGCAACGGGGCGCTGGGTTCAAAGGCTACGCAAGAAGTAAGAAAATAAAAGATTAGTCGACGTTAATCTCCCGTTCTCCTGTCCCATCGGTAAAGTGTTTATAGTGTTTTTCCTAGTTGAACCTGCGGCGCTTTCATGCAAGCCAATATGGCCAGCTGCGTTGCTATAGCAACAAAGCTTTTTATTGCCGGTAAGCAACGCATAGTTTTTGTTTAACTTTGAGAATGATAAAGCGCCAACATGAACTCTGATGTACACAAGTGGCATCCAATCAAAACACTCTGATTCCAGTTGCGTGTCACACGCTTCTACAGTCGGTCATAGTCAGCGCGTCTGATCCGGAAGAGTCGTGTCAAAGTGAGCACCAGCCACTCGTTTGATTGACCCGGGGGGGACACTGTGTGAGCGTGTGTATGAGTGCGTGCCTGAATCTGAATGCAACTTGAGCTCGGGTGGTTTATGGCGTGGAAGTTTTATGGACTACGGCTATATAAGGCTAGATAAGAGGGGCGCTAGTCAATCAGGCGATGTACATCTTTTATGGTCCTAAATCTACGATGAATGCCTACAACCACGAAGATCGGAATTGTGTATGGCTGTTTGTGCATTATGCCCGCTACTCTTATTCCAATGTCACTAATCTGAACAGTTTGATAATGGAGCTAGTCGCGGGCAACCGAAGAGGCCCTCAATTGTCTGTGCGCTTGTGTCACTGCCACGTTTGCGCGCTTCTGCTTGTGAGCGCCTATGCCAAATATTGTAAAAAACACGCAAACATCCGCGCTAATGTCATGCGCGCCTATTCAGCCCTCAAGAGTCACTGTAGGGTTGTGTAGCGATGTCGCCAAAGACGTCGCGCCAGTGTGCTCCCTGTCCCTAACTAGGTAAAGTATTTCAAATAAACTGTTTTCTAACTCGCACCGCACGCACACAGAGAAAGGCATCAGCTGCCTCCAGTGCAGCACAGAGCCCAGCGACCCAGCCCGGAGCAAGTGCAGCGATCCATTCGATCCCAAGCTGCACAAAGAGCTGAAGCGGCCACTGCACAAAAGGCCCGCAAACTTGAGCATTGTGCCATGCGATGGACTCTGTGTCAAATGGTCAAGATTTCAGATACAGGTACAGTCAAGGGTACTGAGAAAGAGCTCGTTTGACCTTCAATATACGAGTTAGCTTAATGTTAGCTAATTATACCATTTTGTTTTAATCTTCACTAAGTTTCGTGGAATATTTTGGCGTTAAAACAAGGGTCGGCGAACTCCGGCCCGCGGGCAACATGGGGCCTGCGAAGCCTCTCTATCCAGCCCTCGGGTTCTTTGAAACTTCACAATAGCAATCCGGCCCGCTCAAGGCTTGTGTCTCTTCTCAGCTCTCTTCTCTCATCTTCTGTTCCTTCTCTCCCCTCTCTTTTCTCCTCTCCTCTCCTTTCTGCTCTTCTAAGAGTATCTCTTCTCTTCCTTCGCCTGTCATTTCTCATAGCTCTCTTCTCTCCCCCCTCATCTGGTTCTCAGTCATGCGCTGGGTTCTCTATCTGATCCCTGCCTTAAATGATCGCATTGCATGACTTAAGACATTTTGCAAAACAATTAAGGTGCTGTACTCGTATGCTTTCACTGATATTATCTCTATCTGCAAGAACCACTTTATTAATTTTTAATTCCAACCACTCGTTCAAAGGCGGACCAAGCAGCATAATGCGCACTTGCTCAACAAGCCTAGACCTGCGCTTCGTCCAGACAGCGTCTGTGTGCATTTACGAGTCGCGCAGCGGCCAAGGATTCATGTGCTTCTGCAGGGGCGACGTGTGCAATGCCGGCGGTAGATTACTGACGCAATTAACCCTCAGATTGGTCTGTTTACTGGCAGTGCTAGTGACTTGGCATTGTGCAAGTCATTAGCCGAGACTGTTAACTTTGGACACTATATTGCTTGGAATAATCGTCGAGTACTTTTTGTACTTATATCCTTCTATCCTTAAAATCAGGAGTTTACAATAATAACGCTAGTGTCATTAACAACGCTGCCGGCTACTATAGGGAATTTTATTACCACTTTTTTAGGCTTGTCCCGACTACCTGACCTTTCCACAGGCCGTAAGAAGACAAATAGATCCGAGCCTTTTACACCCGTTTTAAGCTGAACTTTCAAAGGCGCCCTGACAGTACCTACTAAACTTTCAAGTGTGTTCGCAAAAGGTCTGCAAGTCATGGTGAAAAGTTACTCACCAGAATTCGAGCGTTGATCAAGCCACCGCTAGCGTTTTTTCTCTATATGTCTCTCGAATTCAGTGCAAAGATCTATTAACCTGGCAGAATCTTCATAAACTGTTCTCTTAATAGCGACTGCACTATTATAGCTAAGCACAAATGCTATTTGGAAGGCATGGCCTCGGGTAGGTGTTCTAAAAAGAAAGAATTGGCTAGCCTGTGTGCACTCTAGATTACAAGTATAGAGTTGAGAGCATCTAAAGCCGAAACGAACCGGCTCAAAATGGAGGAGGGATGGCTGCTTATAGCCAACTCTCACAGAACGACGCCCTTAAAAATGCTGCTTCTTCGTAACGCCGGGCCTCCTGTTGAAAAAAAAACTTAACTTCAGGTCTTCAGGTAGCTAGCGGGAAACTTGAGACGAAAAAATATTTCAGCTCAGTTCACTGTCTGTAATTATTAAACACTTAGACTGCTGACTCACGCAGGGGGTGCGCGACAAGTGACCGCCTCTCCAGCAATTCTGTATGAGCATGAGCTCCAAGCGAAACAGTAGCTAGCTAATGCCTATATAAAGGCGGGTTTTGTCAGCCTCTCTGCACCCAGAATTCTTTTTATTCTCTTCGAGGGGCGGCTGGCTTAATACCAATTAATCAATGCCATTCGCAACCTCAGCATTTGCGCACAGGTAACTCTCAGCCGGGTGCAATTGCAGGCTTAAATTTTGAATAAAAGCGAATAAAAAACTATAGGCGGTATACAGAAAGCCCATGTGAGCCATATTTAATTTATGACCCAAGCTACATACAAGCCGTCGTGTTTTATAGGGTTTAAAGAGGTCACGAAGGCAAAGAGTGAGAAAGCAATCCAAGCATTTGGAGCTAACTGCCTGCTTTTACAATTATAGCTTGACCGAATTTGCACTGACTTGAGAATTTTTCGGATAATTTAATTCCTATATAGAATCTAAGTAGAAAATTAAAAATTCAAGTCCTGATGAACTTCTAGTATAAAATAATTGCTGCGATTCATAATACTGGTAAACAAAATATTTTATGGTATAATACTTGCATGGGAGTTTTTGAATAACAAAATGTTTAGAAAACTGTCCAGGCACAACTAAAACAAACCGAGACCCGAAGAAAGCAAAATCATGGCAAAAAATCTTAAGGCTTCGCTTCCCAATTCCCTGTGAGAATCGCCCCATTCTCGTCAAGAATCGCCCCATTCCAGGGACTACATGGCCAATGCCAGACTATTTTGAAGTCTATAGAATTTGCATAAATTAACCACAAGTTTAAGTCCCATCTTTACTAATTATCTGTTTCAGCCAAGTGTCAAACAAATTTTCTGACTCGTAAAATGAAATTCAGCTTAGAAATGAAAAAATCTAGTTCCTTACAGTTGAAATTTTTTGCAGCCAAATGCTACTATAAGTAGAACTGAAAAATATCCCAATAAAAAGCTGAAAAAGTATGTATTTATTAATCTTATAGTCTCTAGATGACAACTCGTTAGATTAATAAAAATGATTCATTGATTATGAGTTCAATCTTGAGAATAAAGGAAAATATCCTCTTTTTATGCTACTTAATGCAGTTTAAAAACTTTATAAAAAGATATAACTGGCTGCGTGGATTTCAAATAGTTAAAGTAATATATATTAGACTAAATAATTCTATGTCAAAGTTTCATCAAGATTTGAATATAAAAATAATATGGTTAGATGTCACAAAAAAGATTATGGTATACATAATAAAAATTGACACTGCTGCCACTTTATATTAATTTAAAAATCCACAAAAAATTCAAACATTACTACAACAGGATTAAATATGGTTACATTCATTACTAATATTGTAGCAATATTCATTATCTTATTATTTTGGCTATAATTTTCACCTTAATCCAGTGTAGTTTAAATTGAATATGTATATATCTACTTTAATATCATAGTTATAAGTTATATTAATTAATTTAATGACTTCTGTATCATATAAGATAGTATCTTAAGTTAGCTTAAGATATTACTACTCATTATATCCAATAAAGACTTGTAACATATGACAGCTATATTATAATATAAATCAGCAAAATTAAATAGCAGTATTATGAACATAAAGACGAAACTGAAATATGCCCAGATTTGCGAAGTAATGTGAGGATAATTTAATCGATGCAGAAGTTACAATTTTTTTCATTTTACTCGCACACTTTTGACGACTTGTGAATAGTGAATTATGACTTCTGGTCTCAAAGAAATTATTATATTGCCATATAGTTTTTCTACGTTCTTATAACTATTTAGTGAGTAAATAAACGTACTACTATTACTGAACATATTATTATTAATGTGCTAAAATTAGCAAACTTACGTGTTGAAGAAAAGTGACTGTGGGGTTCACAATGCAGCGCGATAATTAAAACTAAAGTTCATATTTGTACGCTCGTCGCTTCGTTTTTTTCCTATAACTTACGAATTTATAATATTACTAAGATTTGACCACTAAAACAAAACTTGTCTCACTGTTTGTGTACTATTAGAGTAATTTTTAATAACTCGTTTAAAAGAGTTTCAACCTATTATTTTAAAATTTAGATTGCTATATTCTATTTTATTTGCACTGGATTCTAAACGCGTCTAGAGCGGACTCTGGATACTGTACTCAGAACTGTGCTAGATACAGCTCTAGATAATAGCTGTTGTGTATTTATAATATGAATAAAAATGTGCTAAATTCGGCGCGTAAATTATAGTGTAGTAATACGAGTACTAGCTCCCTGTAGAATCACACTTGCATCTTTGATATTTTAGATTCAAGCTAGCTCACGCATTCAGTTAATCTGACAATTTTTTATCTAGTCTATAGTCTAAATCATATCAGGCTGTGGAGTCTAGCTCAAAATGAAATGCTCGATCTTGGTTCTCAGCTTCTTGCAGAGCGCCAGGCCCGGGTGCTTTATTTATTTCTCTGCTTCTTAGCTTGGGGAAATACAATCCGGTAGGCCTATGCTTTTTGGGGGGTGCGGGGTCGATGCAGACAGGATTAGTGCATCGGACTTGCGCGTGCATTAGCCAGTGATAACTGTACAGTGATGACTGTAACGGCTAGACAAAGACAGGCGCCTGGTGGGACCACTGAGAAGTGCGAGTAACAAATAGACAGACACTATACGCAGGCCACTCAAGCTATTGTAGTCTATGTTCCAAATCAATAGCACCCCTAGCTAGCAATTTTAGCTGTATATTGTCTTTAAGGGCGCAGGAGGATTTGCCATTTATATTGTACGCTCGTAAAAGAATGGGTATTGCAGCAAAAACGGAAAGAGCGACCGCTGTTTTTCGTCAGTTGTGCGAAAAAGCTCGACATGGGTTGCTTAAATTGTTTGTTTAGTACGAGTAGCTTAGGGACATAAACGCTAAATATTGAGAATGTGATAGAACTTTTCAAGAAATTAAATAAAAAGCTATTCAAGCAAACTAAAAAAGATATATGCAAGATATATGAAATTGAGTTCAGTAGTTATGATTTTCGCGCTGTCGCGAGTTGCGAAAAATTTTATAATTGTCTTCTATGGCCACATAAGTGCATGGTTAATGAGTGGGCCATCCTGTGTACGTGTATATGATCTTTGGGCGAAGCACCTAATTTCAACCATCGACACTTTCATTTGATGAAAACGAAGCTTACTGAATCAGCAATTTTGCGGGCAGTTAATGTTTTGACTTTTACTTTTGTTAACTAATTAACTAAATGTAGTCTACGAGTATGGTATTAAAGAGAATGGTTAAGTTCCCGCCGGGCAAAAAGGTCATGGACAATGACCGTGTGTCATTGCTACAATGACGTTGCTTAGTTCACGGACTGAAATAATGACCAAACAGCACGAGTAGTACGCACTAGCTTATACCTTTGGTGGTGATTCAGTATAACGTGTGAGGAACTGGTCACTGGTCGTGACATCTGAGGTGTGGCCAACAAGATCTTTCATTGGATCCGCGTCTGTGGGGAATTGGGGGTAGAGGCGGCGCCACTTCAATTGAGTGGACGCTAAAGCTACCGGCTGAGCATAGTTATCGGTTGCTGAGTATACTGTTATCTGTTGCTGAGTATACTGTTATCTGTTGCTGCATGAGTATAGTTATCTGTTGCTGAGGAGTAGCTAAATGATGCTTGAGCTGCCGAGTCAGTGCGCATACCAATATGCATTAGCTCCGAGCCCCTGGTTATTTAAACAAATAATTGCGTCACCCACGCATGCAAACGCAAACAGTTGCTTATGTAAAATGCATTTATACTTGCATGAGACTCACTGGTGTATTCATGCAGATAAATTCATGCAGCTCAGTGGTGAGTACGATCTAGATCATGCTCGTCAATGAGAGAATGACGCAACAGGAATGAGCTGTGCCTTCGCTGCATATCCAGAATAGTTCCACAGTATAAAGTCAAACAGAACTCACAAGTTATAGCCTGTTTCTTCTCAATATTTCCATTGAATTGCGCAGAGGGCCGCCTATGAACCAGAAAACGAGCCCCCCCCCCAAAAAAAGGGTCGCGAATGGGGCCCGCCCCCACTTCATAGGGTATATGGAGGCCAATTTTACAGAGAGAGAGAGAGAGAGAGAGCACACAGAGTTCATATACATAGCTCACACAGTGTACGCATGCATCAACTCATGATCGCACTCCCCGTTCTCACCATGAGTAATGCTGGTTTGCAAGGCTATCTTTGCAGTCTATAAATTGAAGCAAGCCACTGACCAACCCCTCTCAGAACAATATACACAGCAGCAGCAATGCGTCGGTCACAACAGGATCCGCAAACGATAGAAAAGGCGCAGCCGGTCGCCGCCGCCTCTGGGACTCGACGAAGAAGCATCAGTCAAAAGCTGAACAAGCTGACTAGAAGGCTGCGACTGTCGCACAGGGACAGCATTGTGACAAGTGAGACAATGAGGATTAGGATAGAAGTCCTTGGAGGATTAGGATAGAAGTCTTTGGAGGATTAGGTTAGAAGTATTTGGAGGATTAGGATAGAAGTCTTTGGAGGATTAGGATAGAAGTCCTTGAAGGATTAGGATAGAAGTCCTTGAAGGATTAGGATAGAAGTCCTTGAAGGATTAGGATAGAAGTAATGTGGAAGAAGAAATGAAATCATATGATCGATAATTGAATGATCAGAAAAAGCAGATTTCGGCAAGTATATGAGGATAAAAATCTCCACCCCACCACCCCAAACTTGAAGCCATGCCTGCATTTTGCGTATCGGACGTGCCCGCACGCGGCACCATCGTGATCACTCGCCGTCACATCTGCTTCTGGCCGGCACTGCCCAGCCTCACCCCGGAGGTAAGTTTTGCTGCAGAACCATTACCTTGGCATTCACACATGATTGATTACTGACAAAAGTGCAAACTGATTCACAATTACGATATCAGGTGAAACTAAAATTCTCTGACGTCGTCTCCATCTGCAAGGAGAAGGTTTTCTCCCTGTTTCCCACCGGGATCAGAATCGCCACGGCTCAGCGGGCGGTGAGAGGCTTACAGTGCATTACGAGTTTTGCATTTGGGTCATAAGGATCTGGGTCATAAGGATCTGGGTCATAAGGATCTGGGTCATAAGGATCTGGGTCATAAGGATCTGGGTCATAAGGATCTGGGTCATAAGGATCTGCGTCATAAGGATCTGGGTCATAAGGATCTGGGTCATAAGAATCTAGGTCATTTGAATCTAGGTCATAAGGATCTGGATGATAAGGATCAGGGTCATAAGGATCTGGGTCATAAGGATCTGGATCATAAGGATCTGGGTCATAAGGATCTGGGTCATAAGGATCTGGGTCATAAGGATCTGGGTCATAAGGATCTGGGTCATAAGAATCTAGGTCATTTGAATCTAGGTCATAAGGATCTGGATGATAAGGATCTGGGTCATAAGGATCTGGATGATAAGGATCTGGGTGATAAGGATCTGGGTCATAAGGATCTGGGTCATAAGAATCTGGGTCATAAGGATCTGGGTCATAAGGATCTGAGTCATAAGGATCTGGGTCATAAGGATCTGGGTCATAAGAATCTAGGTCATTTGAATCTAGGTCATAAGGATCTGGATGATAAGGATCTGGGTCATAAGGATCTGGATGATAAGGATCTGGGTGATAAGGATCTGGGTCATAAGGATCTGGGTCATAAGGATCTGGGTCATAAGGATCTGCGTCATAAGGATCTGGGTCATAAGGATCTGGGTCATAAGAATCTAGGTCATTTGAATCTAGGTCATAAGGATCTGGATGATAAGGATCTGGGTCATAAGGATCTGGGTCATAAGGATCTGGATCATAAGGATCTGGGTCATAAGGATCTGGGTCATAAGGATCTGGGTCATAAGGATCTGGGTCATAAGGATCT
The DNA here is from genome assembly GCA_002269645.1 of Macrostomum lignano. Lineage (NCBI taxonomy): Eukaryota > Metazoa > Platyhelminthes > Macrostomidae > Macrostomum > Macrostomum lignano. Next base: position 116,863 of record NIVC01002869.1, on the reverse strand, counting down.
GGGTCATAAGAATCTAAATCATTTGAATCTAGGTCATAAGGATCTGGATGATAAGGATCTGGGTCATAAGGATCTGGATGATAAGGATCTGGGTGATAAGGATCTGGGTCATAAGGATCTGGGTCAAAAGGATCTGGGTCATAAGGATCTGGGTCATAAGGATCTAGGTCATTTGAATCTAGGTCATTTGAATCTAGGTCATAAGGATCTGGGTCATAAGGATCTGGATGATAAGGATCTGGGTCATAAGGATCTGGATGATAAGGATCTGAGTCATAAGGATCTGGGTCATAAGGATCTGGGTCATAAGGATCTGGGTCATAAGGATCTGGGTCATAAGGATCTGGGTCATAAGGATCTGGGTCATAAGAATCTAGGTCATTTGAATCTAGGTCATAAGGATCTGGATGATAAGGATCTGGGTCATAAGGATCTGGATGATAAGGATCTGGGTGATAAGGATCTGGGTCATAAGGATCTGGGTCATAAGGATCTGGGTCATAAGAATCTTGGTCATAAGGATCTGGGTCATAAGGATCTGGGTCATAAGGATCCGGGTCATAAGGATCTGGGTCATATGGATCTGGTTCATAAGGATCTGAGTCATAAGGATCTATGTCATAAAGCTCTAAGTCACTATGTTTTGGGCATCAGAAAAATAACTTGAGTCATAAGCTTTGCCAATCTGCATTAACTATTTAATATAAAAAATGCTTCTTTTGTCACACTTTTTTAGGTAACCTTCTCAAACATTGGCTCCCGAGATCGACTGCTGCAGCAGCTGCAGTCCGCCTGGGATGCCTCAGCTGATGCAGCGAACAGTGCCAGCGCAATTGTAGAATCCCACGCTGCTCTGGTGAGGACGCATCTTTTAGGTTGCTTTGGTTTGCTCAAATTGAGGCTAGACTGTAGCTCAGATTGAGGCTAGACTGTAGCTCAGATTGAGGCTAGACTGTAGCTCAGATTGAGGCTAGACTGTAGCTCAGATTGAGGCTAGACTGTAGCTCAGATTGAGGCTAGACTGTAGCTCAGATTGAGGCTAGACTGTAGCTCAGATTGAGGCTAGACTGTAGCTCAGATTGAGGCTAGACTGTAGCTCAGATTGAGGCTAGACTGTAGCTCAGATTGAGGCTAGACTGTAGCTCAGATTGAGGCTAGACTGTAGCTCAGATTGAGGCTAGACTGTAGCTCAGATTGAGGCTAGACTGTAGCTCAGATTGAGGCTAGACTGTAGCTCAGATTGAGGCTAGACTGTAGCTCAGATTGAGGCTAGACTGTAGCTCAGATTGAGGCTAGACTGTAGCTCAGATTGAGGCTAGACTGTAGCTCAGATTGAGGCTAGACTGTAGCTCAGATTGAGGCTAGACTGTAGCTCAGATTGAGGCTAGACTGTAGCTCAGATTGAGGCTAGACTGTAGCTCAGATTGAGGCTAGACTGTAGCTCAGATTGAGGCTAGACTGTAGCTCAGATTGAGGCTAGACTGTAGCTCAGATTGAGGCTAGACTGTAGCTCAGATTGAGGCTAGACTGTAGCTCAGATTGAGGCTAGACTGTAGCTCAGATTGAGGCTAGACTGTAGCTCAGATTGAGGCTAGACTGTAGCTCAGATTGAGGCTAGACTGTAGCTCAGATTGAGGCTAGACTGTAGCTCAGATTGAGGCTAGACTGTAGCTCAGATTGAGGCTAGACTGTAGCTCAGATTGAGGCTAGACTGTAGCTCAGATTGAGGCCAGACTGTAGCTCAGATTGAGGCTAGACTGTAGCTCAGATTGAGGCTAGACTGTAGCTCAGATTGAGGCTAGACTGTAGCTCAGATAGGCTAAAATGCGCCTCAGATCTTCGAGTTGAAAATAGATGAGCAAAGTTTGACAAGCAGTTAGAGTTTCATATTTAATTCTACTGACAGGGCTCTTTCTAAGTTTATGCTATTAAGTTCGCAGTCACGCCTTTTGCTCGCCACTCCCCGTAAGCAAAATGGTGGCGTGATTCGCTCTAAGAATAGAAATTCAGAATCCATTGAGTTTGTGGCCGTCTCTCTTCTCTTCTTTCCTATTCTACGAGTATTTGTTTCCAGATTTCTGCTTCTGCCTTACATTAACTAGTATGAGTTATTAATTACGCACTTACTAAGCTCGTACAGGTGGCTGAAATGCCAAGGTTTAAGGTTTGGTTGGGCTTGGTTTTTCAAGGCTCATGGGGGGATTGCTGATATGTCAAGGCTCATGGGGGATTGCTGATTTGTCAAGGCTCATGGGGGATTGCTGATATGTCAAGGCTCATGGGGGATTACCAAGATGTCAAGGCTCATGTGGGAACTGCTGAGAAGTCAAGGCTTACTACTGAGATGTCAAGGCTCATAGGAGGATTCTGATATCTTTGGCTAGATAGCCGGCTATAAACATAATTTTCCTTAAGAAACTAAGGAACTAACCCGGTTAAAGCTGAAGAAATATTCCACATCCCGCTCTCAATCCAATCAACAGGCCGTCGTCAGTCAGGTCGAAGCTTCAACGGACGACTCCGGTGACTCGGGATTCGACGCCAGCCCAGTTGCTCAGCAGCTGCAGTTACAACAGGACGTCGGCGACCGAATAGAGGACGACGGAGAAGAGCTCGATGGCAATTTGGAGGAGGAGGAGGAGGAGGAGGAGCAAGAGGAACAGCAAGAGGACCGGCAGTTAGAGACGAACAGAAATCAGCCAGCTACGGAGACTGGAAGATTGACCAGTGTCTGCCACCGCTGGCTGGCAAAACTGGCTACTCCTGTTCGATACGCACCGCGACTCACTTGGGTGTCAGCGGGGGCAGTTCTCTCTCTGATGCTGTGAGTTGTTGTCTTCGTCTGCTATCCCGCTCTCGTACGCTGGCGCTATAGCTGGACGAACTATCAATCCACGACCAAAGCCACTGTCCCTCCAGGATATCCAAGACCAAAGCCACTGTCCCTCCAGGATATCCAGGACCAAAGCCACTGTCCCTACCGGTTATCCAGGACCAAAGCCACTGTCCCTCCAGGATATCCAGGACCAAAGCCACTGTCCCTGCCGGTTATCCAGGACCAAAGCCACTGTCTCTCCCGGTTATCCAGGACCAAAGCCACTGTCCCTCCAGGATATCCAGGACCAAAGCCACTGTCCCTCCAGGATATCCAGGACCAAAGCTACTGTCCCTCCCGGTTATCCAGGACCAAAGCCACTTTCCCTCCAGGATATCCAGGACCAAAGCCACTGTCCCTCCCGGTTATCCAGGACCAAAGCCACTCCTTCCGGGATATCCAGGACCAAAGCCACTGTCCCTCCGGGATATCCAGGACCAAAGCCACTGTCCCTCCAGGATATCCAGGACCAAAGCCACTCTCCCTCCAGGATATCCAGGACCACAGCCACTGTCCCTCCAGGATATCCAGGACCAAAGCCACTGTCCCTCCAGGATATCCAGGACCAAAGCCACTGTCCCTCCAGGATATCCAGGACCAAAGCCACTGTCCCTCCAGGATATTCAAGACCAAAGCCACTGTCCCTCCAGGATATCCAGGACCAAAGCCACTCTCCCTCCAGGATATCCAGGACCAAAGCCACTGTCCCTCCAGGATATCCAGGACCAAAGCCACTGTCCCTCCAGGATATCCAGGACCAAAGCCACTTTCCCTCCAGGATATCCAGGACCAAAGCCACTGTCCCTCCAGGATATCCATGACCAAAGCCACTGTCCCTCCAGCATATTAAGAACCGAAAGCCACCGTTCTCTTAGCCATCTTGAATTTGTTGAAAGTGGAGTTTTAGTGACCTTGATTTGTACAGTTATAAAGGAGGAAAATAAAAAAGAACCACTTTAACCTATGTAAACATTTACCGTTGCAGCCTCCTTCTATGCACAATATCTGCTGTCACTCTCTCTTACCGGGTAATATTGCTGCAAAGGCAGGTCGCGGCTCTCGCGGCGACGCAAACGTAAGCATTATTTTTTGTCTGGTAGTGCCTGTCGAAAACGTCATGTGACAAGAATCGCTTAAAGTCATTACAAACAACTCACCAGTGACTCTAGCGACTCTGGGGCGACTCTTGTGACGACTCAAACGACTGTAACGCGACGGAGAGGCGACTGTTGAGTCACGAGCGCATCACTTGAGTTGCAGAATCGTAAAAGAGTCAAGAAAAGCCATCCAAGAGTCGTTGTGTTAGTGCTTAACATTCTACTAACTCAAGTAGTCTAAATAGAATTTTTATAAATGCAAAATGCGATTCTAATTCATAAAGTGACGCAGATGCGCTTTAGACGCAACTCAGCGATTCTTTGGCGACTCTGGCAGGCCTCAGATACGACTTTATGTCCTGAAAGCCTTCATAGAAGCGCCCCAGAGTTCCTTGCCTCACCCAAGAGTCGTTTCAGAGTTGCAGACAATAAAACACCTCAACTTGACTCTTAGACGATTTGTACAGTGACTTCTCGTCGTTTTAGAGTCGCCTAGAGTCATTTCTTTACTATTTTTAGTGACTCTGGAACGCTTCTTGGTCTCCATATCGTTTTCATCGGGCTGCGTCATTCAATCGTAGAATAAATTAATCCAGTGTAGTAAATTTTTGAGCATTTACAACCCAAGCCTCTCCTCGCCCACTTCTGGAACCCGCAGCGCGACAGCGGCAGAGTCTTCATTCGTAGATGACCCGCTGTCCCTCAAGCGGCCGGCCCTGGAGCATCAAATTGGTTGGAGCTTGAGAGGCGTGTCAAAGTTGTCTCGTCAATTAGACAGCCTCGTTCAACGCGTCGCCAGCATAGAGAATGGACGTTAAAATATGATTTATTGTAATTAATGAAAAGTACAGGAAAATATTGCTTAAGTCCATAGCATAGCTAATGCGGGTCCAGTATTTTTTAAACTGGCCACCTATATACTTTATTCCCAAGCATTCCATTGTTCACCTTTATCCCTATTCCCAAGCATTCCACTGGTCACCTCTATCCCTTATTCCCAGTCATTCAACTGGTCACCTCTACCCCTATTCCCAAGCATTCCACTGGTCACCTCTACCCCTATTCCCAAGCATTCAACTGGTCACCTCTACCCCTATTCCCAAGCATTCCACTGGTCACCTCTACCCCTATTCCCAAGCATTCCACTGGTCACCTCTACCCCCATTCCCAAGCATTCAACTGGTCACCTCTACCCCTATTCCCAAGCATTCCACTGGTCACCTCTACCCCCATTCCCAAGCATTCAACTGGTCACCTCTACCCCTATTCCCAAGCATTCAACTGGTCACCTCTACCCCTATTCCCAAGCATTCAACTGGTCACCTCTACCCCTATTCCCAAGCATTCCACTGGTCACCTCTACCCCTATTCCTAAGCATTCCTCTGGTCACCTCTACCCCTATTCCCAAGCATTCCACTGGTCACCTCTACCCCTATTCCCAAGCATTCAACTGGTCACCTCTACCCCTATTCCCAAGCATTCCACTGGTCACATGCAGCCCCATGTCTAGGAGGATCCCTATAGGAAAAATGGGTCACTGAACCCTTATACCCATTTTCGCGCAACTAGACCCGAATGCATGTATCTGACGTGGGACTTCTAGAGTTCTATATGCAAAAATTTTGCTTAAATCGCAATTCAATGCTTGCAATAGCGAGCAATTTTCAGTAGAAATTGGCTCAGTTAGAGCGTAACCTAATAAGTTGCTAGGCGAACCTGTTATCTAGGATTTAATCATTGGTTCAGGTGTCAACCCTGCCTCTAACTGTACGCGATTTGCTGTAAATTATTTTTATTGCTTATGCGACCGTGTGGCGTCGTCTTCTTTAATGATTAGCAAGCATTATTTTTTAATTGTGTTTTATGATGCAGACGGGTGGCACCGACTCTGTAATGATTTTTATATAGCCAACATTCATACAAATCCTTCATCATATCTCTTGAAGCCATGCTAATTAGTGCTTATCTGTTCTGTGTCGCAACTTCATGAATTCTACTTGACTTTAGTCATATCAGCATTTTTACTCCAGATTTAATTATCGAATGAACAGAATAATTAAATCGAATCTAACAGACTCTGTTCTGAGTCCTTGAGTCCTTTTTAATTCGTTACACAAAAACTTGATTACATTTATGCATGAAAGAATTATAATTCATTCATGGCAAAGTCAATAGGATGTTGGCCACGGAAGTGACACAAACACATTCGGCTGTGACACAAACATGTTCGGCAGTGACACAAACATGTTCGACAGTGACACAAACACGTTCGGCATTGACACAAACATGTTCGACAGTGACACAAACATGTTCGGCAGTGACACAAACATGTTCGGCAGTGACATAAACATATTCGGCATTGACACAAACATGTTCGGCAGTAGTGACACAAACACGTTCGGCATTGACACAAACACGTTCGGCATTGACACATTGACCGAACACGTTCGACAGTGACACAAACACGTTCGGCATTGACGCAAACTCGTTCGGCAGTAGTGACACAAACATGTTCGGCAGTAGTGACACAAACATGTTCGGCAGTAGTGACACAAACATGTTCGGCAGTAGTGACACAAACACGTTCGGCATTGACACATTGACACAAACACGTTCGACAGTGACACAAACACGTTCGGCATTGACACAAACATGTTCGACAGTGACACAAACATGTCCGACAGTGACACAAACACGTTCGGCATTGACACAAACATGTTCGACAGTGACACAAACATGTTCGACAGTGACACAAACACGTTCGGCATTGACACAAACTCGTTCGGCAGTAGTGACACAAACATGTTCGACAGTGACACAAACACGTTCGGCAGTAGTGACACAATCATGTTCGACAGTGACACAAACACGTTCGGCATTGACACAAACATGTTCGACATTGACACAAACATGTTCGGCAGTAGTGACACAAACCCGTTCTGCAGTAGTGACACAAGCACGTTCGACAGTGACACAAACACGTTCGTCATTGACACAAAAATGTTCGACAGGAACACAAACACGTTCGACAGTGACACAAACATATTCGGCAGTGACACAAACATGTTCGGCAGTGACATAAACATGTTTGACAGTGACACAAACACGTTCGGCAGTGACATAAACATATTTGGCATTGACACAAGCATTTTCGGCAGTGACATAAACATATTCGGCATTGACACAAACATGTTCGGCAGTGACACAAACATGTTCGACAGTGACACAAACACGTTCGGCAGTAGTGACACAAACACGTTCGGCAGTAGTGACACAAACATGTTCGACAGTGACACAAACACGTTCGACAGTGACACAAACACGTTAAGCAGTAGTGACACAAACATGTTCGACAGTGACACGAGCTTGTTAGGCAGTTGAGCAAGCTTGTCCTCGCTTGTAGGGTGCCTGCAGCGTCAGAAGCAGCACCTCCTAAACCGGCTATGGGCAGTACGACTCGGCGTGGATGTTGTGGCCCGTCCAGTTGCCGACTGCACAACACGTCGCTTGATTCCACACTAATCGATACAATTGCATAAAAATGCTCGGCTTAAGATCCAGTTCTGCTTTCTGTGACAGGGAGTTAGCAGCTCTGAGCAGAAATCTACGGTGGTGTGAGTCGGGGGGGGGGGGAGTTCGAAAGTCTCCCTACATGCATCCACAATCTCAGCGCTTGCATGCCGTACACACGCAATTACAGTGGCTGTACATGCCGTACACACGCAATTACAGTGGCTGTACATGCCGTACACACGCAATTACAGTGGCTGTACATGCCGTACACGCGCAATTACAGTGGCTGTGCATGCCGTACACACGCAATTACAGTGGCTGTGCATGCCGTACACGCGCAATTACAGTGGCTGTAAATGCCGTACACACGCAATTACAGTGGCTGTGCATGCCGTACACGCGCAATTACAGTGGCTGTGCATGCCGTACACGCGCAATTACAGTGGCTGTACATGCCGTACACACGCAATTACAGTGGCTGTACATGCCGTACACACGCAATTACAGTGGCTGTGCATGCCGTACACACGCAATTACAGTGGCTGTGCATGCCGTACACACGCAATTACAGTGGCTGTACATGCCGTACACGCGCAATTACAGTGGCTGTGCATGCCGTACACACGCAATTACAGTGGCTGTACATGCCGTACACGCGCAATTACAGTGGCTGTGCATGCCGTACACACGCAATTACAGTGGCTGTGCATGCCGTACACACGCAATTACAGTGGCTGTACATGCCGTACACGCGCAATTACAGTGGCTGTGCATGCCGTACACACGCAATTACAGTGGCTGTGCATGCCGTACACACGCAATTACAGTGGCTGTACATGCCGTACACACGCAATTACAGTGGCTGTGCATGCCGTACACACGCAATTACAGTGGCTGTGCATGCCGTACACACGCAATTACAGTGGCTGTACATGCCGTACACGCGCAATTACAGTGGCTGTGCATGCCGTACACACGCAATTACAGTGGCTGTACATGCCGTACACGCGCAATTACAGTGGCTGTGCATGCCGTACACACGCAATTACAGTGGCTGTGCATGCCGTACACACGCAATTACAGTGGCTGTGCATGCCGTACACACGCAATTACAGTGGCTGTACATGCCGTACACGCGCAATTACAGTGGCTGTGCATGCCGTACACACGCAATTACAGTGGCTGTGCATGCCGTACACACGCAATTACAGTGGCTGTAAGGACGTCCTTGATTGCCAACGGACAATATTTAACAAGTATCCATTGATCTCCTTCCTTGTGGAGTTATTATTACAGCAGCCACTCCATAAAAATATTTGTTCTCTCTGAAATCCTTTTAAAATCGAATAGGTTTGAAGCTTATGACATGTCGGCTTTTTTCTCACTTTGGTTGGGAGTAGACAAGTGTTTTTGCTCCAACACACATTTTCAACCGCGGTCAAACTTTTTTTCGATAATTTTATTAAATGAGAATCAAAGAAATCAATTTAGTCGGGTCAGGTGGAGTAGTAAGCCTCGATCTTCCTGGCCGTCAGGCTGAAGAATTGCTGCCCAGCGAACTCAAAGTCGCACGTGGACGACAGGCGCTCGTCCAAATCCATGCTGATGTGCACCTCGCGGCCGAAATTGTCCCGCTCGGAGTCGATCTGGCTGGCCAGGTTGGCCCGGCCGGTGTAGATGTTCAGCTTGGCCGGCTGGCCGGGCTGCGACATCCGACGGAGAATCTTCAACTCGAAGAACACCGTATCGTTGAACTGGGCCTGCATTGGGCGGTGATTGCGCGATTGTTCAATGACCGAAAGTACCGGTCTGTATACAAATCAGTCACTTGATTGTTAAACAAAAGACACTTTTTGAATAGACCAAAATAGAGAGATGGAACCAAGCTGGAGTCAATAACGAAGCAACAGAGTTGGCTTGGAAGGGTCAGGCCGTCGCGGCGCTACAGTGTCTCGTTGGTTATCCCGTCGCCGATCTTACGCCAAAATGTTACTCGGGTAAGTCTGTCAGTGTCCACGGTCTCCAAGTTTATAACTTTTAGCTATTGAGAATTTTTTGCGAGGGATTAGCTACTCTGTTAAATGCACTCGGCAACATTTTATAGTTTGCGCCTTGAAACAAGTAGCCAATTTTTCTCAGAGCTCAGCCCCAAGTGACGCAATTCACTCTCCATGCCCACGGTTCTCGTCCTGTCTCTCGTGGGTGATGCAATTTGCGATATAAGGCCACAGCTTAGACTGATGAGGAGAAAGCGAAGAGTTACGGCTACGGCTAGAGAAGGACCATTTAGAACGTGATTTATAGCTATAGCGGAAGAATTTATTTTGACATTGAATTGAATGTTCAGTTTGCGCAGGCTCTGTGATACGAGCCTGCGCTTCAGGCACTGAGTTAGCCGATCGTCTGGCCAAGGCTGGCTCTATCGGGGTCTTTTACTATTATAACATTTTAAACTACGATTAAGTATGATTTAAGTAAGCTGTGGATCCAGTGCGCGAAAATCGGCCATGGCTTATCGTGCGAGCTACGAGCTAGACTCATGAGTGTACGTGCCTGACGATTAGAAAGTCAGGGCTGCTGTACACCCTGTGTGAGCGTGTGTATGAATGCTGTGCCTGCGTACTGAGTCTGCGCGCATGTACTATACGTGTAAGTGCTCAGAAAGTTAGCGGAATGAGCAGAATTGCTGTCAGCACTGGTTGTGGGACGACGTAGCTGAAGGCGTTGCGTCAGGGTGCCCAAAACCCTCTTGTAATTGTTTTTGTCATGCACGTCGAAGAAGTGTAAAGTGGTGGAAGTCCCATTGAAGCTATTAAGCAGAACGGCCACCTGCTACAGCATAGAAAATTCAAGAGTAGCTAATTAGCTCTAAAGGCGAAGAATGTGAGAAGACTAGGCGCACTAAGCCTTAAAGCTCAATTGGAAGGAGCTGAATTATGTAATAATTGCGAACAAACCAATCGAAAAATAGTTTCACCTGCATCTTGGCCACACTCTTGAGGAACTCGCTGATCTTCGGTTCGCAAGTAAATTTGACGGACACGGCGCGCCGATTGTCTAGCCGTTGGATTTGAGTAATGTTGCCGGGTATGGGGCCGTAGATGGACAGGCTCGGGTACAGCAGGAGCAGCTCGCGCTGGTAGCCGTGCTTGCACGACGGCGATTCGTCCGATGAATTCTGCGGCGACGAGTTTCTCGGCATTATCGATCGGTTGAAGCTCCTGCTTGATGCTAAATTTTAGAAAACCAAAACAACTGCGGCGTGACTATTGAGCAATTCTTAAATGTCCTTGAACTCAGGGTAGGTATTGTAGCAATAAAATGTTGAACCCCATAGACATTGATTAAGTTCTAGCTTAAATTTATCGATTATATGCTAGTTGTGTGGTTTGTCGCTATAAATAAAAGCAAGCAACTTTTTCATAAACACTCAACAAGACAATGACCCATCGCTTGACTCATTCCCTATGCCCACCCCATTCCCTTGCCAACCCACCCCAACATCCAGGCTATGGTTTGAATCACCTCAAGAAAAACGCACCCAGTAAAGCCCCACTTCTGTAAAGTCTTTTTCTCCCGATCACATGGTAATCTCCATTTGATCCTCCAAAGCTGCGCACACCCATCCAATTTTACTAACCAATCACAGCACAGCTAAGCGACACAGGTCAAGGTCAATTTAAGGCCTTATATTCACGCGCGCAATTCGTGATTCGGGTTCTATATAAACAGGCAGGGTTGGCGCTCGCTTCGACCTTCCCTGCCAGAACCATATAACCGATGTCTCTCCACCCCTATTAGGATTTGTGATGTCTCCTATTCACTGTTTTGGACAAAATATCACCGTGATCACCCTCTAGAGAATCTGATAATCCCTCTCCCATCCGATTTCACTGAGAAATCCCCCGAATATCAAACCCCAAACAAAGAAATTGAAGCCTAGCACGATCACAATTAATAAAACGTCAGCAGCATCATCGAAGCCTGTGACAGCGCCCAGCTAGCACAGTGACCCACGTACCTGTCTACCATGCAAAATAAAAGTATTTCGCTGTTATATTACCTTTTGGGTGTTTTACTCAAGTTTTTGCTCATTTTCGAGTCCAAGCGCACTTTTAATTGTCATAATTTCTAAGTTGCCGGTTTTTCTTTTTATATCTCATTAATATATTTTAATTTTGTTACTCGATCGCATAGTGTCCCAATTATAGAGACCGGCCATAGCCAGACTAGAAGTGCCCTTAAAGCCAGGCTAGGATTCCTATCTCATTTGTAGGTTTTTGTCTGGGTGGTACTTTTGCGCAAGTAACTGCAGGGGTTGGCTGTGCCTTTGGCGTGTAGCCTTCAAACACGTATACCCTAGGTCCAATATACTAAAAATGAGTTGTCTGTATGTATATGGGTATGCGATTGATTAAAGAAAAATTGGATCAGTATACTTTTAAACAGGAATATGAAAACTTGAAGGCCACTCCGTCAAAGCACCAACTTAGGTGAATTTCCTAGGGAGCGAGGCTTGGTGGCCGTACATATCGGCGCCAGCTGAGAGAGAGCACCCGGGGTTTCAACAGAAAAAAATCTGGATGTCGACAGACTTTCCCTACCCGGAGTATTGATTTAATTCTTTCTCAATCTGGTGAGATCTGCCATCTTAATGAATCACTTCATGTACAGTTTAAAACATACATGCACTCGGTGGCAGATCTCACCAAAAAGTGAGCGGATGAAAAATTCAAAGTGTAATAGATAAAATTCTCTTGATATCTTTACTTCTGTGTGATTTTTGCAAAAAATATGGAGAATTAATTTCTAAATAACAGAAGCGTCCGTGTCGCAGGATATCGTGAAAATTTTGACATTTAATTTTTAAGCTGGACCTCGAAAGATTTATTCAGAATTTAAAAATAAAAACCGACGAGCTCGTAATATTATAATTCCACAAGCTGTTGAAACCCGCGGATTTTGAACCCGGGGAATTCCAATACCCAGAACTACTTTTGCATGTATTCTGAAGTCTAAGGCCATACACAAACAAAAACTTGTTAATAGTTAGTAGGATGGAGCACATTCGTGTAAAATTAGGGTTTGAGACATTGTTGGGTGGGGTACTGCGCAGAATGTCAGGCAATGTCTGTCTGACTCTAAAACATACGACATATATTGCTAAACTCTGGTCTCTCCCTGACTCTCCCTACGTCCCTTGGATCCTTTAAAATTTCTATCGTCTCTTTGTTTCCTCTCATCTCTCTCGTCCCTCGTCTCTCCTCTCTCCTCTCTCCCCTCTTCTCTCGTATCTTCCCTCATCTCTCTTCTCTTTCATCTCTCTTATCTCATCTCTTGTCTCTTTTCTCTCTCCTCTCCTCTCTCCTCTCTACTTTTTCGTTTTCTCTCTCCTCTCCTCTCTCCTCTCTCTCCCTCTCCTCTCTCCTCTCACCCCCTCTTCTCTCTTATCTTCCTTCTCCTTTCTATTCTTTTCTCTCTTCTCGTAACTCTCTCCTCTACTCTCTCATCTCTCCCCTCTTCTCTCGTCTCTTCCCTCACCTCTATTCTCTCGTCTTTGCTCTCTCATCTTTCCTTTCTCTTCTTTTATCTTTTCTCTCTTATCTCTTCTCATTTCTCTCTGCTCCCCCTCTCTCTCTCACTCTCTCTCTCTCTCTCTCTCTCTCTCTCTCTCTCTCTCTCTCTCTCTCTCTCTCTCTTCTCTGTTATCTCTCCTCCTCTCTCTACTCTCTCCCCTCTCCATTCTCCTCTTTCCTCTCCTCTCTCCTCACTCACTTCTCTACCTTTGTCTCTCCTCTCTCCTCTCGTCTCTGTAACCTCTCCTCTGTTCTCTCTACTCTCCCATCTTTTATCTGTTCACTCTCGTCTCTGCTATCTCATCCCCCTCTTTAATCTGGCATCTCTGTCTTATATGTTCTCTCACCTCTCTCCTCTGTACTCTTTTCTTTCCCCTCTTTTGACTCCTCACTTTCCTTTCTCCTTTCTTCTTTTCTCTTCTCTTCCCTTTTCTATACTCTGTCTCCCTCTCTTCTCTCACTCCACTCTCCTCTCTCCGTTATCTCTCATCTCTCATTTCTCATCTCTCCTTCCACCTCTCTCATCTCTACAACCTTAGAGATGTAGAGATGTATCTTTATCTCTTCTCTCTTCCCTTTACTCTCTCATCTCTTGTTTCACCTGTTTCCTCTCTGCTGTCTCCTCTCTCCTCTCATCTGCAGCTCTCTGCTCTCTCATCTCTACTCTCTCCTCTCGCTTTTCCTCTCTCCCCTCTTCCCCCTCTCTCTCATCGTCCTCACCCCCTCATCTCTCCTATTATCTTTTATCTTTTCTTTTATCCCCTCTGTCGCCTCTCCTCTCTTCGAATCGTCTATTCCTTCTTCTTTCCACTTTCATCTGCCCCTCAGCTATGAGCTGGATTCTTTATCTGGCCTTTGAGATAAAAGTCTGCCCATCCCTGCTTGGAAAGCCAGTTTGTGGGACGTAGTACTCTCATTGTTGTTCTCATGCTTTGATCACGTCATCATTCTTGCCAATTTGCAGCCCTGAAAGGAATTTGTGTATCTTCAGCTCCACTGCAGTCTGCATCAGTCTAACAACCAAGGAAATATGCATTTCTTAGGAGGCCATTTAATATTTACACAGTACCTTTAAAAGAAACCTAAAATTTCCATGGTGTGCCTAATTTAGTAGGGTTGTATTGCATTGCATCGCATCGCCTTTTCATAAATCTTTCGCTTTTACAAACCCTGCTGGATAGTGGATTCCCTCGATTTGCCAATTGTCAATTGCCATCCACTGTTAAACTGCTGCAGAGTTTGCCAATACAGAGGGGAGGGCAGTGGTTAGAATTTCTCACTAAACTGTTATGGCTAAACGTAGCCTCCCCACTCTCGGGGTGCAGAGAAGGCTATAAATAAAGTTATTCCAAAACACTGTACATTTGCTATGTACATTCAGTCCTATCGCCTGACCCTTCGTCTGGCTCTGGGGGAATGAGTGGAGTGAGTGAGTGGCACAAACAACAGAAAAAGCAGACAAACTTCACATGCTTACAGTTTCTTTTTCGGTTGAGTTACAGAGTTGAAACTTTACATTTAGATAGAGAATTGGTCAGTGAAGAATTGTGTCAAGTTTGAAGTCAATCGCTTTACGTGGAGCAAACTTATGGCAGCTGAAAGTTAGTCAATTTTGAAACCCTTTTACACATCTGGGCCCAGATCGGGAAAGAGAGGCAGGCGGGCGGAGGTTGGGGTGGCTGCCTCGCTGAAAAAAACAGCCTAACTTTAAAAGTGCACAGCGCCGTTCAGGATTCATTTTGAGACTTGAAATTTTACACGATTGTGCCAAAATAGTTTAAGATTATCTGTGTCAAATTTGAAGAGAATCGGTAGAAGTGGAGCGGCGCTATGGAGGATTTAGTGAAAAAATCGCGCATTTTGAGCAGTTTTTTGCACTTTTAGGTAGGAAGACTCAAATTTAGGAAATTTAAAGGTAGCCTAAGACATTCTCCGTAGTGAGTTTAGGGTGGGTGTAAAGTTTGGTGTCATTTGGTTGAGCGGTTTGGGAGTCCATAGCGATCAAAATTGTCCACACACAGACAGACAGACAGAGTTTTGATTTTTATATGTAGAGATTTTGAGCAGTTTTTTGCACTTTTAGGTAGGAAGACTCAAATTTAGGAAATTTAAAGGTAGCCTAAGACATTCTCCGTAGTGAGTTTAGGGTGGGTGTAAAGTTTGGTGTCATTTGGTTGAGCGGTTTGGGAGTCCATAGCGATCAAAATTGTCCACACACAGACAGACAGACAGAGTTTTGATTTTTATATGTAGAAGGAGATTTCCGATATCACGGACGAATTTGGTTACTGTTAATTTCTAAGAAATTGTTCGGCTTTTTAAAAAGCGAAATGAATTCTTTATTACGTGCCTCTTATCTTGTCGAAGCAAAACAGCCACCAATAAATGTAATTTCTGAAGTGATAGACGCATGGATACGGCAAGAATTAATAAAATAAATTGTTTTGTAAATGCTTCTGAAGTTGTGTCTGGAATTTACAGGCTCTGCCCAATGCCCCGCAATGGAAACATTTTGTAAAATTTATGTATTGCCATTGGCATAGGACTTCAACTTCATAGGCCCTATTATGCAATTAATGACAAAATAGTTTGCTGGACTTATTTAAGACTTACTGTGCATATGCATACAGTACAGGTGTCTTAAGGGTTGAAGCATAACATAGTACATTTTTGTTTAGATTATTCTGTATAAAAATCCTTAGGTCATATCTGTAGGATATGTTAATTGAAAGCTTAGGTTAGGACTAGGCCTAATAGCAATTAAATTATAATGTAAAATGTTATCATTGTCATAATGTCATTGTCAAGACAAAATCCTGACCATATTATTGCCTTATATATTAAATAAGCCTTTATAATTCAAATTTAAAGCCATTCATTTGGCTTTAAGATATTTTCTTGGCTAAATGCTTCAGCCTTCATACTTGATCATTAAAAGCTTTCCTTTAACTTTAAGTAATGCTTATAATAATAATCAATATCCATAAAATATATTGTTTTAGTTAGGTCATTTTTGCAATTAATGAATCAAACCAATTATTTGTTTTATTGAATATATAATTCTTATTTCTTTATAGGCTTATAGTCATACATGCGCAACAGTCGGCCAAGTCAGCCAATCCGGCTGACTGATTTGGTGACCAACCAAGGAATTAGCAAAAATGCCCACCAAAAAAATACTAAAGTAGTAGTACTAAGAGCTGATGAGGCATTTTGGCTTAGTAAGACAGCCTTAGTTACTCCTGCTGTTTACCCAAAGTTGCCTTAATTTTGCTTTAGGGTTTTTTATATGTAAGTCGCATTTTTGGCCAAAAACTACGTTGCATTTTTGTTAAAACTAAGTCGCATGGCCAACTAAATTTTCAAGGTTGCACATGTATGCTTAGAGTAAATTGCTTCTTTAATCTTTTTTATTGATTCTTATAAGTTTCATAGCATAGCTTGGCACAAATATAACTAAGCCATGCTGTGCTACTTGGCTTAAATGACATAATTAATTATTTTTAATTGTGCATTATTGTGTTATAACTATGCACCAATTGTGTCAGTGCTTATAATTGTATACAACAGTGTTGCCACCACTGCAATTTTTTATTGCTCAGCAATAATTTTGTCTATTTTGCTCATTTTCTGCAATTTTTCGTGGACACCAGTCCTTTCAACTTTTTTTCAAGTACTGTGTTTCATTTTGTGCTCAATTAAAGTGTCATGAATGTCATCAATATAGCGTGAGGCTATGCAAGCCTCCAGTTTTGAAGCTTGGCAAAAGGAGATTGAGCATGCTGCGGTCGAGCGAGCACTGAAGAAAGCTGACAAAATGGCTTGGCAAAAGTGACAGCCAGAGTTTGGTGCTCGATCTGTCTTGCCAAAGGTTCCAAAGAAAAAATGAACATCCACTGAAGAGCCTGCAGTTTTGCCTGACTAACATTTGATTAGCCAAACAAAGATTCACATAAAAGTATTTCTTCCCCTATATTAACCAACATTGATCAACAATTAAAATATTAAAAGAATTAATTTTAGCTGTATAGAATTGAGAACAGATTCAGACAACTAGAATATAGCACAAAATTTAGTTGTAAAATTGTCATTACTCATCAGTGGTCGTAGGTAGCGTCTTGTGTTTTAGTTGGTTGCTCGGGTCGGTTCCATAATGAACATCAGTAATCTATATTATACACTCAGCAACAGTCAAAACCGCCACCTTACCGAGAGAGGCAACTTCTCTCTCACCTCAACTGCAAGTGATGTAACTTGCGCCATGGCGTGGCTAAAGCTGGGTGTGAGTGAATGCAAGAGAGGGCAATCAGGGGATGCAGGGGATGCCCCATCTGCTTCTTTCACCCCACATTAGATGGAGCAGGGTGGCTGGTGTGGTCGGAGTTCACCTGACAATCTGCAGCAGACGTTGATTTGCCCTGGCTATTGAGCCGCGGAGATCATGGCGCTGGCTGCCTATGGCTGCGTGCTGAACACTACCAGTATCTTGGGACTTCGTTAACAGCGCTTGAATTGTTGAACGTGATTGGCCAAATTGGCGAGCAACTGCGCTGATGGATGCACCAGCTTCTAGCATGCCAACAGCGCGCCATCATTTAGCGTCTGTCATATGCCTGACCATTGTCACATGTACTGTTGCATCCCAACCCCAACCCCAGTCCCTTTTGTACTCTCACCCTGGAATTCACTCATACCCAGCTTTAGCCACACCGTGGTGCAAGTTATGTCACTTGCAGTTGAGGTGAGAGAGAAGTCGCCTCTCTCCGTAGGGTGCAGTTTCGACTGTTACTGAATGTATGTATGCCTGTCTTCCCTTAAGAAAATGCTTGTGTTGTATGACTACTTCACTGATTCGGTGTAAATGAGAGTTGCATGCAGTTATTGCAAAATTGTAGTAGTTTTTTTAGTCAAATAGAAGATGGAATTAGAAATGGAAAGCTAAAAAAGAAAGTTGTTTTTGCATACTGGTGCCTTTTTCTCTATGACAAATAAGAAATTTGTTCCTGCAATTTTTTTATCCTGCAATAAGTTCTTTGGTTGCTGTAGTGGCAACACTGGTATACAACTATGCCATAAATGTACCATTTGGCCCTTGACAAATAAATATGCAGTTTGAAGCAGTTATAGTAATTGCATAAATGTGCCATTTGGTACAGATGCAATTGATAAATAAATGTGCAGTTTGAAGCAATTAAACTATGTATATAAATGTTCTATCTAGCATAGATGCACCTGACAAATAAATGTGATTTTTGAATCAGATAAACACTAGGCGCATAAATATGCCATTTGGAGTAGATTTACTTTGTAAAAAGTAGATTTGGATAAAATATAGAGTTGCTAATGTAAATTTAACTTTTAAATAATGTCAAGCATAAACATGAACAGATTTAAATAGTTTGAAAAAACTGGTGCTGCATAAACATAAATAACAAATAAGATAAAAATAATTTAAAAACAGGAAAAGGGTAAGGCTGTGGAATATAGTCAGACACCAAGCTATATTCCTGGTGCTATTTAAGTTTATAAGCCTAGAACTAAGTATAATAATGTAGTTGGTTGCTTTACGTGGGAAGGAACATATTTCCAAGGGAAAACTAATCTAGAAACATGGGGAAATAGGCTAAGCCATATTGTCCCATATAGGTCAAACAAATTTTGTTATGCTAGAAGCAACTGTAGATATTACTTAGTCCTAACAAGGTGCATCAGACATTGGCAGTCACACTTTGACAACATTTCTTTATAAGCAAACACTTCTTTTTCATGTCAACTGACAGTGATAGAACACTGGATATAAGCCTTTTCAACCATTTTCATATTAGTGGCAATGTCAATTCTAGCCAGGTAGTTGACAATGGCCTATAAATGCTAGTGCAGCTGCGCAACAATGTTACCAAGAGCTTGTTGTCACTGAAACAACCTTGCACTATCTTGTGAAGAAGTGCACTGAAGTTGGCTAGAGTCATTGCATCTTTGTACATCTTTATTTGGGCAGTGACCCTGGTCTGAGCACTAAGAATCCCTACTTTATGCCATAGACATTCAATAACCAATACTGTCATTATAGAGTATGGGTGTTTGGGAAGCCCACAGAATCTTTTTTTTTTGGGTTAAAACTACAAGAAAAAGCTGGCATCATTAATGTATAAGCCTCATTTTCAGGACCATTAAAATATTTCAGTATTAATTAATAGATGACCACTTTCCCAACACTGATAAAGAGCCTAATAAATGAATTTTCTTAGCATAGGAGTTTAAATAGTCTATATTGGGGTGTAGTATGTCATCTTAATGGCTAACACTGCTAGCACAATGTGACTGCTCAAAATACCTTTGTGATAACTAGTATCAATGATGCTAGATATGCAGTTGCGGAGGCTGCCACCATGAATTGACTTACTTGACTTAGCTGTAGGGCTGTCCTAGAGGGGACACAGTGGGAAGGTGAAAACACCCATTTTGCTAAACATTGCCACCATGCTTTTGAATTGAATAGTCTGCCCAAGCATTAGTCAGAAATGTTCAATGCCTTAAGCATGTCAGCCAACTCAAATGGCAGTTTTGTTGGCTATTCCTGATTAGCCAGGTACCAAAGTTGACCAAACTGCATGAATTTATTTGCAGTGGATTGCACTGCCAAATTGAAGTCTATTAATCCTTTATCTTCACAATGTACAATTTATAATGGAGCAAATGTATTCTAGTATTTATATTTATGAATTAACATAAAAAGCAGTGTTGGGCACCAGTCCATTAATAGACATTAATCCGTTAATAAGCATTAATAAGCATTAAGAATTTTCATTAACATTAATGGACTGTCGTTAAGATTTTTTTGCACTAATGGATTAACAAATTTGCATTAATAATTTTGTGAGTTAATGACAAATTCATCGTTCAAAGATGCAAAGAAAGAACAAAATATGTCTGACAAGAAGTTACAACAATGCAAATGTATTTGAATATACCTAAATGCTTAATTAATCTCTTTATTTATCACAATGATCATGCAAATGCAACAAGTCTTACTAATGAACTTTAATAACAAATTCAAATTGTGAACTTTATTGCTTGTGCGTGAGCATGGATCACTTTGATTCCTTCTTTCCCAATCTTTTGTAACTTTTTGCTGCACCTGCTAATGCTATTGAAATGGCCTTCCTATTTGTATATTATTATTAACTAATTTGCTTTCAAGTTTCAAATAAACAAGGTACTTCTTTTCCTGTATGCTTACTTTTAGTAGTATTGTACATACAAGTTTTTTAAATAATAATTATTTTTTAGCTTGTAAATCCCTTAGATGATCTCCATGTTTTGCTAAAAAGGTAGAAAAGCAAAGACAGTGCATTATGAATGTCTGTTTTCAAAAAAAAGTGCAAGATTTCTGTATTTTCTGTGTTAACTTTAACAGATTAACACTTATTAATGATTATCAGTTAACTTTTAGTTAACTTAACAAAGAAATTAAGAGTTAATAAGTTAAGATTTTTTGCTTTTAATGCTAATGCTTTTGCCATTATTGGAAGTTAAGATTTTCATTAATGGGGCCCAACACTGATCAAAAGTAAAGTCAAAATTCAAACAAATCTACTCAAGCTTTTTCTACAATAGACAATTCTTTATAATATTTATCTTACTAAGCTTTTATTTTAGTAAGTTGATCACTATTTGTGGGTAATATTAAATGACATTAATAATTATACGTCAAGGTCTTTTTAATATCCCTAAAGTATCATTCTACTGATTTTTTAGAGATATATTAGAGTTTTCATTTATATACTTGTACCATTTAGAAGTAGATTTTACAAGTTTTTATTTCCTAACTAGATACTTCAATTTAAAGTACAAAGTGGAAGTATAAATAGCCTATTTAGTAGTGTCGGATTTCCATCCTCCAAATATTTGTATTTTCTATTTTGCAATTCAGACTCGTACTTTTCAGTTAGCCGTCTCCCTTCATCTACCATGCTCTTCCCCACAGACAATATCAACCGTTAATTCACCATAGATAATTATTCAGCCAACCTATTCATTGTTGTTAGTATAAATAGAAGTTCAACTTGCGGCTACGGCCGGTGTTCTCGTCCTCTGCTCCTCCTGCTTTTCTAACCTGCTAATCATTTATTAGTTAATTGTCTATTCGACAAGTAGTAATATAAGCAAATACAAGGTATACAAAAGTTTAGATATCAAATTTAATTTTGATGTCTAAATTTAATTTGGACTCCAAATAACAAATTGGCACCTACCTTTTTTCAAAGGTGATGCAATATTTATATTTCATATTTTCTATAATTCATATTTCATTTGAAGTATAATTTTTTAAAATATAGATTCCTAAGATTCCAAGATCTTAGATGTCTATCAATTTTCAAAATTTGAATAATCTGTAAACACAGAGTCTATAAATTTCTGCAACTTCTGTGGGTCAGAGAGGCCTCATAGTGTAAAGGGCAGATATTTTGGTTCAATTTTGAATTTTTCAGCTAATTCTAGCTAGTATCCTGGCTTTCATTTTGGTAATTCAAGTTTAGACCTAGGATGTCAAATGGCACTACAGTTTTGATGCTTAAAAACGCCACAGTCAGGGTCACGTGATGACGAATATGCATACAGGTTTGAAGGGAACAGTTAGGCTACAACATATAGGAAGGGAGAGAAAGGAGAGTGTGATACATAATGATATCAGTGAGTTAGTCAGTCAGTCATCACCACAGCAGTTGAATAGATGTGATAAATGTGATTTATTTAACTTTTATAAAACTATTGAATAGATCTAGCAATATTCTCTCCACACTCACTTCCTGCTACTTGTGTTTTGTGAGTAGACAGTTTCGTAAAATACAGGATATTTTACTGCTTTATTGTACTATATACGGGTCGACCCTTCTTGATCCCCTTCCCCTGACATATTGGCGTCAGCCAGAGTGTTGTCGCAGCAGTTAACTTCTCACCCTGAGCCGGCCTTGGGTTATGTCCATTTCTTTCTGCTGCACTCTTCTACAGTCCGCCCTGGTTCAGAGAAATCTTATTAAATCAAGCCTTATCTATGTTTGCTCGCGCGCAAATATTTTTATGAGAATAGTCTTTCTACGCAATGAACCCTGTGCGTGCTAGCAAAGCGCCAACTGTTTCAGCTGAAGTGGTTATTGTATAGGAAAAGTTTATTGAACAATGAGTGTTTTGTTTTGAAGTAAAAAAATATTGCCTGCAACTGTGCGCGCCAATGCCAAGTTTGCTTCTGTATATAGGATAGACATTTGTTATTCAGTGAGGAATTTCCTAAAGCCAAGTGCGTAAGTCCGCCTAGTCAACACTTGCCCTATTATCAGCGGCTACTGTTCTGCCCTGCGACTAGCGATAGCTGAAGGATTGACCTTAAAGCTACACTGAATATATTGGCAAAGCAGGAGAGGAGAAGGCAAAAGAAAGAGAGCAAAAGCGAGGACTTAGCACAGCAGCTTATAATTATCTAATTGCAGCCAGCCAGCTAGCTTTGAAAGGCGATGGCAGACACAGAGCAGCATCCGCGTCGTAACGGTGGCGAGTCATTGTCAGTGACGTCAGCTGACTTGTTCAAACGGCAGACAAGTCAGAGGTGAGACATTTTTCCACTAAATCTTCAGAACTATTGTTTGATTGCGGCTGCAAACTCTTGATAAAATCTGCTTTATCAGACTTTTTGGGCCGAGTTGGTTGCCCGTTGAAAAAGATACCGTGACAAGAATTGCTGAAAAGTCATTGCAAACAGCTCACTAGCGACTCTGGGGGGCTCTTGTGACTTTTTAACGACTCAAAACGACTGTTATACGACGGAGAGGCGACTGTTGCGTCACAAGCGTGTCACGTGAGTTGTAGAATCGTAAAAGAGTCACAAGAGTCGTCCAAGAATCGTTGTGTTAGCGTTTAACTTTCTGCTAACTCAGTAGGCTAGTTAGAGCACTTAGACACAATTCAGAGACTCTATAGTGACTCTATAGAAGACCCAAAAACGCTTCAAAGTGATTCTTAAGCGACTCTTTTACGATTTTTTGGCTACTTGTGTCGTGTATCGTTTTAGAGTCGTCTTGAATCACTTTATTATTACTCTGATACGCTTCTTGGCCTGCGTACCGTTTTCATCGGGTTGAATCCAAAATATGAAAAGTTCCTTTCAAATTCTAGAGAGTTCGACGCTTGACTTTTGAAAATTGGCCAGATCGGGGGTGGGGTTGCGCGATTCACAGTCATGAGGGTGCAGCGTGTGTATGAGTGCATGCCTGCGTCATACAGTATTGGCGCGCCTGTATGTTCTTCGCCCTAATAATGAATGACCAATAAGTTTAATGTCTCCTCCCTCATGCCAGAATATTCGTGAATCGCAGCGTTCAAATGGAGAAGATCAAGTTCTACGGGTTCGACATGGACTACACTCTGGCCCAGTACGTGTCGCCGCTGTACGAGACCATGTCCTTCAAACTGATGCTGGAGCGGCTAGTGGAGACCGGGTATCCGCCCGACATTCTGCAGTTTAAATACGATCACACAGTGCCCATCCGAGGCCTGTGGTTTGACAAGGAGAAGGGCCTGTTATTGAAGGTGGACACGTTTGGCAACATTTTGAGCTGCCTGTTTGGCTTAAGCTTCGTCACGGCTGCCGAATTGCGCAATCACTACGAGAACAAATTTGTGTTGCTAAGCAACCGTTTCTACGTTTACGACACATTGTTTAACTTGCCGGAGATCTACTGCCTGGCCTCGGTGATTGAGTTCTTCAAGTCTGTATCCAACTGCACGGTCAGCCGCAGCGGATTCAATTATAACGAAGTGTTCATCTCATTTCGCACCCTGTTTACCGATGTCAGAGAGGCTACTAATTATATTCACGACAAGGGCGAGTTGAAGAAGCTCACAGTTGAGCAGGTTGATCGCTACGTGCACAAAGACCCGGACCTGGCCGACCTGCTGCGCCAGCTGTCCGCAGGCGGCGCTAAGCTGTTTCTGCTCACCAACTCCGGCTACTGGTACACCGAGCACATCATGACCTACCTGCTAGGCGACTCGTGGCGCGACTACTTCGACTACGCTGTTGTTGACGCCTGCAAGCCGAGATTCTTCGCTGATGGCAGCCTCATGCGGGTTGTCGATCCGGCCAGCGGCAAACTCAAACTGGGGACTCACACCGGGCCGCTGCAGAAGGGCACCGTGTACTCTGGCGGTGAGTTCTGCTAGGGAAGGCATGATATTGCCTATTGGTTAGCAGTTAGTTCACAAAGACACCGATAGGTTAAAGCATTTGTACCGAGTTCGCTGACCCCTTAGCAGGCACACACTCACACGGGGTGTACGGTACAGCGGACCTGTCTTTCGCGCCGTCACCCGTTGAAAACATTACCGTAACAAGAATCACTAAATAATCAGCGAATCTAGGGCGATTCTTGTGACTTTTTTTAACGCGACGAAGAGACGAATGTCGAGTCACGAGCGCAGCACGTGAGTTGCAGAATCGTGAAAAAGTCGTCCTAAACTCGTTGTGTTGGCGCCTAACTTCCTACTAACTCAAGCAGTCTAAATATAGTTGTTAGAGATGCGAAATGCGATTCTAATTCATGAAGTGATGCAGATGCGCTTTGAATGCAACTCCATGAGTCTACAGCGACTCTGGCACGCCTCAGACACGACTCTACGATTCGTTATGGAAACGCCCCACTGTCACTTGCGTTGCCCCCATCAGAGTCGCAGACAATAAAAACGCCTCAAATTGACTCTTAGGAGATTCTTTGACGACTTTTTCGCGAATTGTGCCGTGATATTTTGTCGTTTTAGAGTCGTCTAGAGTCTTATATTTCCTGTTTTACCTGTTGTCACCTGCAACAACTCTGAAACACTTCTTGGTCTAGGATACTGTTTCAATCGGGTCAGGCATGTACACTAGCTCAAGCCTCTTGGCCACTTTTTTGTCAACGAGACGCGATGTCGAATCCACGGGGAATCTGGCACGAGAGTCGAGACGTGTTTACCGCTAAGCACTCTGCCTCCCCCAGCGGGAACTTCTTCCTCTAACTAAGCATAGACTCCGATAGATTCTTGTTCGTGATCAACGACTCCATGGGCTTACTGTTTAAGGCAGGGGTTCGGCAAATTGAGAGATAAAAGGAGAGGAGGGCTGAGAAGAGACACAAACCTTGAGCAGGCTAGATTGCTATTGTGAAGTTTCAAAGGACCCGAGGGCCGGATAGAGAGGCTTGGCGGGCCGGAGTTTGCGGACCCCTGGTTTAAGGACACGGGCTAAAATTTCAGGAGGCGACTGCAGAGATGGCAATTGGCAGCTGAATTTTGAGCTTCAGGTGCCAGCTGGTAAAATGATTTCTCAGGAATAAAAAGCCCAAGCATCTTTTGTTGCGAACCTTTGCTATTCAAAGAGGGGCGTCACGACCACAGATACTAAAATAACTAGATGGGCCACTCAGGCAAATATACATGTACTTAATAAAACAGCTTTCTACTTCAGTTCAGTAGCAAAGAAGAATACATAAGCTAATAAAGGCAGCTGAAACGACTTTGATAAGTTTAGAAGCCAAGCTTGCAGGCGTAAACAACTTGCTAATTGGTTCAGCCATTAATGTACATTAGCCAGTCCACTGGAATGTACATGGCAGCTTTATGGTGGAAGTCCGAGAGAAAGGCAATAAAAATTGGGGCGGGGCGGGGGTAATGTGGAAAGGCTCGGTTGGAGGGTTTAAGCTGGGGCCGGGTAAGAGCCAATAAATGAGCCTTGGCTTTAAAAATACATTAAAATGCTTTTGTTTAACTTACTACTGAACTGAAAGTAGCTTACACGCAAATGTGCTGAGTGGCCCATCTAGTTATTCTAGTATCTGTGGTCACGACCCCTGTGGTTCGATTCCGTGCGCAAACGCATTTGGGGTTTTGTGCACGAAAATTGGCCAGTAAAGGTTGTCTTGCGGTTCACAGGCATAAGGGCCAACCGACAAGTCACAAAGGGTGTACATGCTACGGCAGCTGTACATCCTGTGTATTGTGCTCAGCAGTCAGCGGAATTACCTTCGTGTTTTTTACACCCTCTGTGCAGGCTCGTGCGCCGATTTCTCTCGCCTGATTGGCTGCCGCGGCAAGGACGTGCTGTACATCGGTGACCACATATTCGGCGACATTGTGAAGAGCAAGAAGGTTGGCTGGCGAACCCTGCTGATAGTGCCCGAGCTGGCCAACGAGCTGTTCGTCTGGAAGAAAGAGGAGGCGCTGTTTGTCCGCCTGCAGGAGCTGGACGCGGAGATGAGCCGGGCCTATCAGGGCTGCACCATCGTGTCTAAGAGCGGCCCAAGTCTGGCGCTGGAAGCTCAATCGGTTGACAAGATGAAGCGATCGATACGGGAGACTGTGCAAGCGATGGACGCCTCTTACGGCTTCATGGGCTCGCTGTTCCGGTCAGGGGGACGGCTCACCAGCTTTGCCTCCCAGCTGGAGCGCTATGCTGACCTGTACGCCCAGAGCGTAACGAACCTGCTGTACTATCCCAACTACTACATGTTCCGCGGTCCGATGGCGCTCATGACACACGAGTCCACCGTGTCGCATAAGTCGGACGATTCGCCGCCAGAAAAGATTACCGCCGAGTCGAAATTTGCTCTGAGAGCTTCTTCGGCTAGCGTTGCGTCTAGTTAGTCAATTATTGATTGATTTGTGCGCTACTGCCCCCCTAGCTGTCGCTCACCAGCGGTCACTGTAGACTGGCCTAGGAAAAACATTTACGCCTTTACTTAGTAGAACAGTCCTCTGTACTTTCAATGGAATTCTTTTTCAACCTACAAAGTAAATAATCGCACACTAAGTTTCATGGAAACCCCCCTTTAAGCCCTGAAACTCTGTATTCCGTGAAACCATAAAACTTCCATAAAATCTTTTTTTTGGGGTTTAAGAATCCCATTTAACATTTCTATAGAGTTTCATTTAATTAATATCTATAGAATTCCATTCAATATCTATAGAATTCCATTTAACATCTATAGAATTCCATTCAATATCTATAGAATTCCATTCAATATCTATAGAATTCCACTCAATATCTATAGAATTCCATTCAATATCTATAGAATTCCATTCAATATCTATAGAATTCCATTTAATATCTATAGAATTCCATTCAATATCTATAGAATTCCATTTAATATCTATAGAATTTCATTTACGTCTATAGAATTCCATTCAATATCTATAGAATTCCATTTAATATCTATAGAATTTCATTTACGTCTATAGAATTCCATTCAATATCTATAGAATTCCATTTAATATCTATAGAATTTCATTTACGTCTATAGAATTCCATTCAATATCTATAGAATTCCATTCAATCCGCAGTAGCTGCCTGTACATTAAGAATGCAGTTGAATTCAGCGCATCCAACATTCCCCTTCGCTCTGCAGGAAGAGGCAGCGCTCCGAATGCCGCCGACATTCAACAGGTGGCTCGATCGCACGATGATCAATCGGGTGAGGCTTTGCATTGCCGGTTACTCCAAGTTGTCCGCGCTTGCAACTGCAACTGGTGTGGGATTTGGGGTATTTTAGTTACAAAGTATGGGATTTGGGATATTTTAGTTACAAGGTATGGGATTTGGGATGTTTTAGTTACAAGGTATGGGATTTGGGATGTTTTAGTTGCAAGGTGTGGGATTTGGGGTATTTTAGTTACAAGGTATGGGATTTGGGATATTTTAGTTACAAGGTATGGGTTTTGGGATGTTTTAGTTGCAAGGTGTGGGATTTGGGGTATTTTAGTTACAAGGTGTGAGATTTGGGATGTTTAGCTGCAAGGTGTAGGATTTGGGATGTTTAGCTGCAAGGTGTGGGATTTAGGATATTTTAGTTGTAAGGTGTGGGATTTGGGATATTTTAGTTACAAGGTGTGGGATTTGGGATGTTTTAGTCATGGGGTGTGGGGTATGAGATTTTTTGTCTCGTGGTGAGAGATTTGAGATATCTTAGTTTCAGGGTGTGGGATTCAGGGTAAGTTAGTGTATTGTTTCGGCACACATGTGTAAATACGGGATTTTAATCCCATGGCACTGCGCCATCAAATTCCAGCCGACAGCACTGCCTCCGTTTCGTCCGAGCTGAAACCGCCCTGCGCCGTGACCTCGGCGGCCTTCGAAGAGGAGGACAGCGCGGCGGATCTGACCGCGGCGGCCAGGCCAGAGAGTCCCGCCGTTGTTGACGCCTACGATTGATGGGGATTGATGCGATTGACTGACTTTACTGGGGTTGCGGATTTTGGATTGATTGGCTGATTGATTGATTGGTTGGTTGATTGGCTGATTGATTGATCGGCTGATTGATTGATTGGCTGATTGATTGATTGGCTGATTGATTGATTGGCTCATTGGTTGATTGGTTAATTGGCTGATTGATTGATTAATTAATCGGCTTATTGATTTATTGATCCTCTGATTGATTGATCGGCTGATTGATTGATTAGCTGGATATGATTTATTAGCTACTCTAATCAATTGCTTGCTTGAGAACATTTCTTTAATATTATATTTCTCTTTTTGCAACAGTTGCACTCTGTAAGGTGAAGGTTCTGCTTTATTATTGACACAACCAACCCTCGACCATCTTATCTAGCGAAAACTGGCATCGAGTCATTCCTGTGTGGTTTTTGTCTTCTTTTCAGTGTGTTTTTTTTCAGAACCTTTTTTGTTTTCGACAAGTAAAATCTATACTGACTATAATAATTTTTTATAATTGTTTAGCTGTCGCTGCAAGTAGTAACCTGAGCGAGTAATGCTTCCATTTTTAATGATTACTCGATGTAGTACATGGTATCTGTGCAAAAGCATGCAATAGGGGTTCTGTGGAATTCTGTCACCTAGTAGCCAATTTTCATGACAGCGCGTTTTCCTTTGTTTTCCTAGATTAATCTGTTTGTGACAGACAGTGCGACTGAAGTGTTCGCTGCGATCTTTCAGTTCAGCTGCAGTGCTTCAACTTTTTCCTCTGTGTTTTACTCTTAATATACAATTTAGCGTCCTTGTCATTGTAGCTATTTGTTGCAATTAAGACGTATTTATTATTTTGTTAATTTTCCCGTGGACAATAACAAGCTGCGTTGAGGCTTAAATTTGCTGTGCCAGATTGATATGACTAACATGTTATCCTGTGTTATCATTTCTCTTTAGTGTTCATAATTCAAGTGTGTAAATTTTGCTTTACTAATACTGCTGACCTCCTTTAGACTCTGGTTTGTTGTGATCAAATAGAATGCAGGTATTAACTCATTTATGAGCATATTTTTTACTGTTGCCAATTCATTTTGATTCAAGGAAAAGGTAAATGGTATCTTAACCATAGATTATCCATAAATTCACCACGACTGATTCCCCACCCGTCTCTCTAATTCCCCATTCTATCTCTATAAATTCCCTGTCATCATAAATTCCTCATCTATCATAATAAATTATCCATCTATCATAATATATTCCCCATCAGTCTCCATAAATTCCCCATTTACCTCAATAAATTTCCCATCTGTTTCCATGAATTCCCCATTTATCATCATAAATTCCTCATCTATTTTCATAAATTCCTCATCTGTCTCCAAAAATTCCCCATCTACCTTCATAAATTCCCCCATCTGTCTTCATAAATTCCCATCTATCATAATAAATTCCCATCTATCTCCATCAATTCCCCATCCATCTTCATAAATTCCCCATCCACCTCTATAAATTCCCCATTGATTCCCTTACCCAGCAGATAATCTTCATACAGTAAATGCAAGTGGTTTTCACGTCTCATTCGTTGGTGCGCCCGCGATAAATCAACAGACCGGCTATCCGTTGACATTTACTCATTCTACATTGTTTTCCTGTATCCCAGCTCCTTCAAGGTGGCAAGGTCACGCCGTCTTAGTGCTGTAGTGCTGCGTGCCGTTTTGATACTCAAACTTTAACTTTGAGCCTCTATCTGAGCAGGCTGCTAGATCTACAAGTGTTTTTCTACTGACTCTCCAATCCCGCACAGGTTTTTTAATTTTCACAAATATTTGTATCTGTCTCTATTTGTCTTGCTTCTTTTTTGCCATCCAAAGCCGTTTGTACTAGTTGATTTACTGTCGGCTGCTACTTTTTGTTTTTTTTCGTATTATTATTACTAATAATAATAATATTATTATTCGACATTAACGCAACAGATTGCGCGTGCAGTCGAAAAATTGGTTTCATTGTTAGTCTATTTCTGCAAATAAGATGGCTACTTATTAGTACTTATTAGTAGCATATGAGGATATTATAGTGAGCCTGCTCTAGCCGGAGGGATGGTTGCAGACAATTCTTAGAAAGTTATCATTAGAAAATCAATTTTCATGCATGCGGCAGCAGTTTGCCCTGTTGGAATATTTTTATCCAGGCACAGGAGCCGAGACAGGCAGACGCTGTCCTCCTCCACAGAGATGCTCACCCGCGGCAGGAAGGAGCTCGGCGGCATGAGCAGCGGCGTCACCGGCAAGTACGTCAGGAAGGATCCGGCCCCGTTGGCAATGCAGCAGCACCAGCAGCAGCAGCAGGCGGCTGCCTTCGCTGTGCGCGCCTCGCCGACTCCGCCGCCGGTGCCGGAGCGTCAGCGACAGCCGCAGCTGCTACGACAGTCGCCAACAGCCTCGCCGTCCGCAGCCATGCTGCAGCAGCTGGACAGGCACCAGACTATCACTAGGAAATTCTCCTCGTCTGGCAACATCAGCAGCAGCGCCGGCGGTGGCGGGCAGCAGCTGCAGTTTCAGCAGGCAGCCCAGCGGCAACAGCCTGCTGTTCAGCAGCAACAGCAACAGCAGAAGCAGTATTACAGTAATCCGATTCAGCCGCAGCAGCACAGGCGGCCTTTATCAACGCACTATCCGTCCACTGGTCAGGAGTTCACCGCTAGTCCTGTTCGTCAGCGGCCGCCGCCTCCGCCTCCTCCGCCAACTCCGCCCGAGGAGTTCCCGCTGCCGCCCGGCTGGTCAGTGGACTGGACCGTGCGCGGCCGCAAGTACTACATCGACCATGTGAATCGGGCCACCTCGTGGAGTCACCCGTTGGCTAAGGAGTCTCTGCCAAGCGGTTGGGAGCGGATTGAAAGTCAAGACAAGGGTATATATTATGTCAAGTGAGTTGCTTTGAACTTATTGACTGTACATTTGTCTGACTGAGCTATGTGCGTCTATAGTGCAACTGATGCATCTATCCTGACTAGTGTACACCCACAGTGCATTTATCCTGACTAGTGTACACCCACAGTGCATCTATCCTGACTAGTGTACACCCACAGTGCATCTATCCTGACTAGTGTACACCCACAGTGCATCTATCCTGACTAGTGTACACCCACAGTGCATCTATCCTGACTAGTGTACACCCACAGTGCATTTATCCTGACTAGTGTACACCCACAGTACATCTATCCTGACTAGTGTACACCCACAGTGCATCTATCCTGACTAGTGTACACCCACAGTGCATCTATCCTGACTAGTGTACACCCACAGTGCATTTATCCTGACTAGTGTACACCCACAGTGCATCTATCCTGACTAGTGTACACCCACAGTGCATCTATCCTGACTAGTGTACACCCACAGTGCATCTATCCTGACTAGTGTACACCCACAGTGCATCTATCCTGACTAGTGTACACCCACAGTGCATCTATCCCATCCGTTAATGAATCCGCATTGTCCGTCCCTATCCTACCCGCAGTCGCATCAGCAAGGTGATGCAGCTGCATCATCCGGGCCTGCCATTCAACGGCGAGTCCACCCAGCAGCCGCTGCCATTCGGCCTGTTCACCAGGCAGCAGCGGCCTCTGCCGCGGCGTCCCGCTTTGCCGTTGTCGTCGACTCCGGAAGCCTCTACAGAGCTTCACAGATACTACCAGCAGCAGCAACATCAGCAGCAACAGCTACGTCAGCAGCCGCAGCCGCTTCCGCAACACCCTGCTGCTGCTGTTGCTGCTGGTGGTGGCGCTGTCAGTTTAACTGATCAGCAGCAGAAGCAACAGCAGCAGCAGCAGCAAGTGAACAGACAAAGATCTGCTGCTACTGGTGAGTCTGGCCTACTGCCTAAATTCTTTATTAACTGTTGCTATGCTTATCGTGATGTTCGTCTGTCTGTCTGTCTGCTTGTCTGTCTGTCTGTCTGCCTGTCTGTCCGTCTGTCTGTGTGTCTGTCTGTCTGTCTGTCTGTGTGTCTGTCTGTTTGTCTGTCTGTCTGTCTGTCTGTCTGTCTGTCTGTCTGTCTGTCTGTCCGTCTG
The DNA here is from genome assembly GCA_002269645.1 of Macrostomum lignano. NCBI lineage: Eukaryota > Metazoa > Platyhelminthes > Macrostomidae > Macrostomum > Macrostomum lignano. The sequence goes on along the minus strand of NIVC01002869.1, from coordinate 84,509 downwards.
TCTGTCTGTATGTCTGTCTGTCTTTCCGCCCAGTTCTCTGTCTGTTTGTCCTTTTTGAGTCTTGATGCGGTCATTTGTTTCCCTTCCGCCCCTGTAAGTCGCCAGAAGCAGACGTAGCAAATAATTTATGGAACAGAAAATCTTCCGCATGCTACTTATAATAGCAGTATACCAAAGGCCATTTTTAAAGCTATCATTTTAAAACCTTAATTTTTACTAAGTAACTATTCGAATTTCAAACAGAAACCGTATTGGCAAGGAAATCTCAATCGAAAAATAACGTATATAACTTTGATCGAATTCAAATGATTTCCTTTTAACAGAATATAAATAGCAGTCAGACAAATTCATTTTATTAATGCAAGGCAAAATCGGAAAAAATATCTCGCTGAAAAATCACTGTGCGATAACAATAGAAGGTTTTTTTATTAAAGCATTTCATTGTTTTTGCATTATAACAATGGGCTTTCCCGAAATTAAGCAGGCAAATTTTAACTGTATTGCAAGCTCCATTGTTTTGCTGTCGTACTTTGACAGTGTCTGTAATTGACTGTTGCTTGTATTGCAGACGGTATTGTGCATTTCTGAGCCAGGCATCATCGTTTGCCTCAGAGAACTTTGACTTACTTTTTTGACTCAGCTGCAGGGTGGTCCGTAGACACAGCGGGGAGGCGAGGGTCGCCCATTCCGCTAGCCCCTGAAGGCCCGCAGACAGGCAGAGGCGTGGGGCCGGTCAGGGTGGTCCGCCGGTCCGTCCTGCAGCGTGATCTTCCGTGGGGAAGAAAGTGGCTCGTCTTGTTGCCCGAAGGGACTGGATGAGCCGTGGGATGCTGTCGGGCTGGCAGACCTCGTCAATGGACGGGTTCGGCCCGAGGTAGCGTAGCCGGTCTCTGTTAAAGAAAGGGCAGTGACAGACAAAGTGCTGAGCATCTTCATTGTCTTACTCGCAAAAAGGGCAAAGTTCACTTTCGAGGTCGCCTCGGAGGAAGCAGTGCCTGGCGAGGTTGCCATGGCCGGTGAGGGTCATGACAAGGGCTCGGATATCCTTCCGATTTTGCTTTAGAAGGACATTTCTGAGCCTACGAGAGGGGCACGGAACCGCGGCACGAGATTGTCGGCAGTTTTGGGTGCCCGCCCATCTGTCCCTGTGAAGGGAGTCAGCCCAGTCATCGATCAGACGATTGATGACTGTCGAAGGCATAGGGACCAAGGGGGCAGGGCCAAAGACGGAGCCAGAGCCGCCCCTCCTGGCGAGGGTGTCTGCCAGCTCGTTCCCCGGAAACCCTGCGTGCCCTGGGATCCACTTCAGCCTGACAGTATTGCCACTGGCCATGAGGTTGAGCTGCCGGACGCAGTCGGCGACTGTCCGGGAGTCCGGGAGCCTCAGAGGACACTTTCCATGCTTCAATTCGTTATAACTGCAAGATCTGCTGCTGCGTTAGGATACCGCTTATTCATTTTGGCGCCCTTTGCATCCATTTGGCGCCTATTTCATCCATTTTGGCGCCTCTTTTATCCATTTTGGCGCTAACTTCATCTGTATTGGCGCCTCTTGCATCCATTTTGGCGCTAACTTCATCTGTTTTGGCGCCTCTTTCATCCATTTTGGCGCTAACTTCATCTGTATTGGCGCCTATTTCATCCATTTTGGCGCCTCTTTCATCCATTTTGGCGCCTCTTTCATCCATTTTGGCGCCTCTCATCCATTTTGGCGCTAACTTCATCTGTATTGGCGCCTATTTCATCCATTTTGGCGCCTCTTTCATCCATTTTGGCGCTAACTTCATCCATTTTGGCGCCTCTTTCATCCATTTTGGCGCTAACTTCATCCATTTTGGCGCCTATTTCACCCTTTTTGGCGCCACTTGTCATCCATTTTGGCGCCCCTTCTGTCCATTTTTGCGTGCTCTGCATCTGTGTTCCCTCCTATATCTGTTTTGACGGCCCTCTATCTAAATTTTTGCACCCTTCCATCCCACCGACTCTGTTCCCTGCTTTGCATTGATGCCGGCTTCTTTTCATTACTGGTCAGGAAGCTGAGGGTTGTAACAATTAGATACTGAACTTCAACTCCGCAGATCTGGAGTCCTTCCTGGCGGTTTACTTCAAAGCTCCGCCAGAATACGACGCCAAAATTCAATGGCAACTATTCTCGCAGGGCGAGCTGGAGCGCTCAGCCGAGCTGCTTACCAGATTAGCCAAGGAAGAGACTGAGGCCATTGTGTCCGCCTACGAGCGCTACAGGGTGGCTCTGGTCACGCAGATGCTTTGGCGGAACAGTGCGGCTACGGCCGCTGCATCGCCGTCAACTTCTGGCGTGTCAGCCGCCGCTGCTTCAAGGCGGCTTGAACTTCACGCAGATCCGCATCGCTACTCGTCCGTGCTCTGACACTGTCTCAATCGCGCCTGCTTCCTAAATTCATTCGCTTCCTGAATTTGTTTTGGTTTTGGTTTTGTTTGTTTTTTATCTGCTAGTCCGAGTATGGTAGCTTAATAGCAGAGTCGCACATCAAGAGGGTTATTAATATTGCTCCAGTTGAGAGGTCACGTGATTTTGTTATTATTTACGTAGTTTCCGGTTGCGTGGATTTGTCGCTTAAATTTCATGTCACATTATTCAATCGCCCACGAGTTTTCAGGTCACGTGATTTATAACCACTATAGTTCAATGTCACGTGATTCGTAGCCGCTACAGTCCAATGTCGCGTGATTTATAGCCGCTATAGTTCAATGCCACGTGATTTATAACTACTAGAATTCTATGATCACGTGAGTTTCAATTACTATAGTTTCAAAGTCACGTGATTTGTGAGCACTGTCGACTGTCGTTTCAAGGTCACGTGATTTTTAATCACTATAGTTCAGGTCACGCGAGTTATAGCCACTATAGTTATAGGTCACGTGATTTTTACCCACTTAGTGGTCAGGTCACGTGATTTTTAATCCCTATAGTTTCAGGTCACGTGACTTATAACTACTAGAGTTAAGGTCACGTGAGTTTCAATCATTATAGTTTCAAATTCACGTGATTTGTGACCACTATAGTTTCGAGGTCACGGTATTTATAACCGCTGTCACGGGGTTTGTAGTCACTATCTATATTTTTATTTTTATTATTAGAGGCAGGGGGTTGTGTGCACCCTGGCGCACTTTAAGCGACATAGGCACACAACCGGCGAGAGGCATTGCTGCCCATTCCGCCGACTCCCCTGAGCAGGCATACAAGCGCGCGGATACGTACGCAGGCACACACTCACACAGGAGTGTACAGCGGCCCTAACTTTATATTATCGTTAGGCATGTACACTTCACTGCGCCTTGGGGGGTTGGCTCTCAAGGCCGTTAATTGCACAAGCGAGCCAAGCCGAGATTCCAATTCAGCCCCAAATTAATGCGACTGCACTTGGAATCGAGTGAAGAGTTTAAGAGTGGTGATCAGTCACTCAAAAACTCCCACTTCTAGACACGGGGGAACAAGTGCCTAGGTATTTATCAGTTCAAATAACTTACTTCAGCGGATCCTCTTGGGGTCGGCAGCCGGTGGAGTTCTGTGGCGCGTCGGGATAGCAAGCTTGCTGAGCGGTTACGGCGACCGGTTCCGGTGAACCACTGTTTTTCTTTGGTGTCCTTAACTTTATCTGTGGGTCGACCAAACGAGAGCGAATCAGAACTTCTTAACGGTCCTCGAGCTCGGAATTCACAATAGAACTTGCGCCCTAATGAACAATTGAATTCTCTAATTTTCTGTGATAGGTCCTCCTGAAGGGCGGCTTCTTCGTTACGTCCGAAACGTAACGGATAACTCAATTAAATCAATAAATCCTCTAGGAATATCCTAGGAAACAAGGAGGCCTTTCTCAAATGTATCGACAATGAACTGCTCTCGTATACTCAATCAATCACTTTATTAGCGCTACTAACAATTAACTAAATCGGGTAAACGCTTACCAATTGGACAGGGATGGTCCCTCAGAGATTGGTCTTCTTATTTCTTCGGTGTCTTCTTAGAGACCGCTCCGAGTCTGAATTTTGACTTGAATTTTCACTTATATTTATAGCAAAATTTTGGAGAAAAACCGGTTTGGGATTGGGTATTTACTTAGGTCAAAAATGTTTGATTAAGCGGTCATGCATGTTTGAGCATTACCATATATGGAGTTAAACAAATACAGCTGTTGAAATCCGGTTCCTTGATCAAACAATGTAGGGTTCTAAATCATTCTGTTTGCGCGTGATTCCTAAAATAGATATGACTCATTTTGAAAGAAATTGACTTCCTTAGAATATTACTTTAAGTAGAGCATTACGGTATGGTCTAATAACTCTCTACAATATCTCCCCTTTTCACGAAAAATTCGTCCCGAATTTTAAAGTTAAAGCGGTGAAGTGGGGTTTTATCTTCTAATAAACATGAAAATGTATTTAAGGATTAGAAATTTTGAACCAGTAGTAGTATAGTAGATGGATAGGTAGATAGGTAGGTCACATTGTTATTGTGTTGCTTGGCAGGATGCATTGTTATTGTTAATAGGAAAGCGTATTATTCAGTATATCGTTTACTTTGGTTGTCAATCTCGCGAGTGGCCACAGTAAGTGCTGTATCGGCGTAAATTGTGTTGATTCGGTGGCGTTGAGGAATTCCAGGTAGATCTCTTCAGTTGTACTCGTAGTATTTATTGGATGCGCCGCATATTGACGTACCAAGTCAAAAAGATATTCCAAATGGTCTCTCTTGTTGAATGGTATTGGCCAGGTTCGTATAGCTGTTGCTAGTTCCTTGGCCGTCATACTGTCCATGGTCTCCTTTGTAAGTTGGATCTTTGGTAATGTTGTTGTTCCGGCGTAAATTTCCTTAGATATTGGCGCTGCACAAGTTATGCAATGCTTATAGTCGCGGCAGCGAATTTTTAGAGCACAATCTCGGCAGACCCAGTGTCCGTTGGCGCACATCCTTTGTTGCGGTGTTGTATTGCATACCTGGCACAGGGTAGGTGGTGCGCGGCATAGCGGGCATTTGTCTATTCTATCCGTTGTGCAGCAGTTATAGCAGAACTTATGCCCATGCTGACAGTAGACATACTGTTCAGTGTCTTCATAACAAACAATGCACTCGTCGCTATCCATGTCTGAAAATGGTCAATTTGATAAGTAATATCTGTGCAAGAATGGTTGCAATATCTGTGGGTGCATGGTATTTTAATCAATTTCTGAAGCGGAACTATTATAGTCATATGATTCTTGGGGTGGTAATATATAAGACAAGTCCTCATTACGCAGAATGAGTGCAGGTAGAGCTGTACAGAGGATGGGGCATGGGTGAAAATTCATATCGTTAACAATTTTAAACAGCTTATGTTCAATTTCTTGTGGAGATAATTGCCGGAGTCTAGAACCGTAGGAAGAGGAATAGCGAACGAGGTATTTACGTGTTTTATGAGCAGCACGTGGTATGGGCCATGATCTGAGGCGGATAATTATAGCATGTGATGGAAAAAGAGCATAAGTGAATGGGTGAAGCTGTAGGTTGTAGTCCGCTTGAATGCATGCAAGTTTGTTGTTAACTTTAGGTAAAGGGGTGGCATCGCATATAGGACACTGACAAATGGAGCGATAAGCAAGCTTCTTAATACATTGTGTGCACATAAAATGTTGATTTAAGCAATATTGTTCAGTGCGCCAGGAGTTGCATATCATGCATTGACGGAGATTACCTCGACACATAGGGCAATTTTTTAAAGGTTTTTTGTAATGTGCAAGGCTTAAGCAAGAACCACACACCTGGTGTCTATTGACACATATACAAGGTAGTTTACATGAAAATTCTCCGAGACAGATAGGACAATCCATTGTCGTGTTTGTCGTAGTTGTGTGAGCGTTTGTAGGAAAACAAGGATTTAGTCGCCTCTTACGACAAGCTTGAGGAAGCTGTAGTGCTATTCTTTATCCCGGTCACTACACGGGGACATGAAGCGAATAATTTAACGAGGTCTTAGGTTGTACGTATGACCGACAGGTGGTGCGTTTGTTGTTTGTGTTTCGGCGTGTGCAGTGGCAATGTGTTTATTTGTTGTTTTTGTGTGGTCTGGATTTTGTAGGTCTGGGAGGAATGTAGTGTCGTTAGTGATACGTTTTAGACGTTGAATGTGAACATAGAACTGAGGTTGATGTGGATCCTGGATATTAGCGAGGCGTGCTGATACTAGAGAAGGCTTAGGTAGGTCTCGCTTATGTCGTTCTATGACATCTTTTCTCTGATAGGTTCCATTTACTACCTTCAGGAAAACATTCTTATCCATATCCTTAAGCGCGATTGGTATTTCTTGGTCGGAGAGGATTAGTTGCTCGTCCTTGTTTTTACATTTCAAGTGTGTGTAGCTTGGTTGCTTTGGAAATGTAAGAGCCAAATCTCCTGAGTCGGCAAGGAAGGTGTTAGATAGCAGTTTCCCTTGAACAGTGTGATATTTTTGCAGCTTGCAGTCAATTTCAGTTTTTACTTCCCATGCAGTGAAATATTTGCGGGTTCGGCTGGGCTCCTCATATCGGGAATCCGATCTATATTCAATTTGGTATCGATAGTCATGGAAATAAATCGGTGCTAGGGGTAAATTTTGAGCTTCTTCTTTGTTGTAGTTAGGGGTAGAACAATATCCAGAGCTGTAGTGACACTGGTCGAGTGGTAGCTGTAAGGATTCCATGTTGTCAAATGGATTGTGGTAGAATAAAACATTTCGGATGAGGTAGCTATTGTAGACTGAGTATGTAGGCCATCGTGATTGATGATAATGGACATATCTTCCATCGGCTACATTTTTTGTGCGAAATAGCTGTGCTCCGCTGGCGGACGTCTCATGAAGTTTTAATTGACCATCTTCGGAAAACAGAGTTTGATTCCACCGAAGGCATTCTTCTTGTGATACCATCATCGAAGTTTGCCAATACCTGATTCGGTTCCATTGTACCAGCCAAACCTTTTCAATTTCATCCTTGTCTCGGAAGCACACAATTCCCATTTGTCGATGCTTCTTTGTATTTGCTTTGTATATTTCAATAGTTAGTGGTAGTGGCTTGGTTTGGTTTGTCTTAAAGTAACTGCATTTGATTTCCGTAGGAATCTTGTAAATGACTGGCTGGATGTCTCCATCAGTGGGACAGATCATTGGAGATGGAGACGGCAGTACCGTGGGAACAATTGCCATCATCAAGATCGTGAGGAAGCATTGCAGTAGCGGATGTTTTTTCTTTCGTCTTGTTGGTACTGGTGGAGTGTCTTCAATCTCGTCATGACTATCTTCAGGATACGGCGGAGGAGTAAGGCGAGTCGAAAAGTGCCATTTGTTAGAACATGGTAATGGTGTGGGTGGCTGCGATTGCAACATCGGACGCATAAAGTTGGTTGATTTTGATATATTGGTAAGATGTGTAGTTGTATTCTCATCAGTTGGAGTGTTAACCGGTTCCATTATTGTTATCGGTTCATCATATTCGCTTTCATAGTCTAGGTTCATTGAAACATATGTGTCATCCTCCGTCTGTACGAACTTTTCATCTGTCGAATGGTTAGATTGTGTGTTCGTGGCCTTGTCATGTTTCCATTTTTCGTGGACTGGACTAGGGGAGACAATATTTTCATAGTCTGGTTCCTGTGTTGGAGGTGTTTCTGACAGGTCTATATCGTCGACTAGGACCTGCAACATGTCAACGCTTTCTTCAAAGATGTTTTGAGAAGTTGCTGGATCTCTGTCTTCTTCAAGTGTTGTCATTTCTTTACGATCCTGGAAATTGTCATCTCGGTGAGTTTCCGAAAGATTGTCGATCGTCGGAACTTTAAATAGATTGCTTTGTTGCTTAGAAATAGTTTGTTGTTGTCTTTTGTTTTCTCGGGAGACTGGACTTGCTTTAGAAGAGGTAGGAATGGGTGGATCTTCTTCAAACAGAGAATCCATCATGCAGCTACTTTCGCTGCTTGTGCTATCTTTTCGTTTTTCAAACTCCTCAAGGACATTGATTGTGAAATCCGGCATAAGATCCTCTATCTTAAACTCTGGTTCGATGACTTGAGTGTATTCCGGTTCAATAGCTTGAGCATATTGTCTGCGGACCTGAGTAGGCTGTCTTGGAGGAGGAGGATTTCTTTGTTGTCGATAAGGTACCAAGGCATTTCCTTGTCTATTCTGTGGTGGGTTCCAATTGCGATTTTGAGGACGAGTCCAATTTTTTCTTCTGTTGTCATTATATTGTCTTGGATTGCCACGTGATCGGCAGTCTCTGGCGTAATGACCAATTCTTCCACAGGTGTAACAAGTGGGTGGCGGAGCGTATCTCTGTCGCTGTGGCATGATTGCAGAAGTTTGGTACTGCTGCATGAGTTTGCTCAATTGTTCTCCCAATTGTGTCGTATCACTACTACGAGAAGTCAGGAGTGGGGCACTTGCTTCCCATTGCATGCCGCAACGAATTAATTGTTCCTCTGTCTCAATGGTTTCTCTTAACAACCTGTCTCGCAGCGAAGGTTGAGCATTATTAATGACATGGAGGATTAGGCTTTGTTCTTGGTCAGCAAGGCGTTGTCTTTCTCGTGCAGCTAGTTCTGCTGGTCCGATAGGCTGAGCTCCTGGGTTCGGTGGTGGTGGCTGGTGCAACGCTTTAATAATTTTGCGGACGTCATCGACGAAAGTAAGGAAGGATTCCGTCGGACTCATTTTTCGATTATGAAGTTTGTGTAGAAGCACAGATCGATTGGTTCCACATCTGGCGAATTGTGCTCTCAGTTGTGTAACTAAAGTATGATAGTCTTGCTGTGCGGCGGCATTTAGTTTGCCATAAATTTCTCGAGCAGTACCTTCTAACAGTGGAGGAAGAAGAAGTGCCTTTTCTGGATTTTGTAGTCCGTATTCGCGAGTTACAAGGTCGAAGTGTTCAATGAAGGTGTTAAAATCTTTATCCATGGTATACATTCCAACAGTTTCCTTGACATCGCGATGCACTGTAGGGTTTCTTCGAGCCATATTTTCAAATGGGAACGGCAAGAGGACCAGATCTGGATCAATTTCCAAAGGATTTTCCAGATTGGACTTTCAAAGTGGCGAACAAGTGTTGTGTGTGTGTGCAAGCTCTTATTTACTTAAAGGAAGAAAGAAAAATGGACACGGGGGCAAAAAAAATTCTGTGTTGCCTTTACCAAAGAAAGAAATTGAGATAGGATATTCGCAAATTTAACAAAAGTATAAAACGGTGCACGAAGAATCAAAGGGTCTCTATGCAAACAATGACGGTTCGGTAAAAAGTTCAGAAAAATTTGCGCAAAGGACTTGTGTCAAAGTACTTTCAGCGATCTAGCCTGGTAGCGCTTGAGCCTGGGCGAGATCACCAGTTGAAGAGTTTAAGAGTGATGATCAGTCACTCAAAAACTCCCACTTCTAGACACGGGGGAACAAGTGCCTAGGTATTTATCAGTTCAAATAACTTACTTCAGCGGATCCTCTTGGGGTCGGCAGCCGGTGGAGTTCTGTGGCGCGTCGGGATAGCAAGCTTGCTGAGCGGTTACGGCGACCGGTTCCGGTGAATCACTGTTTTTCTTTGGTGTCCTTAACTTTATCTGTGGGTCGACCAAACGAGAGCGAATCAGAACTTCTTAACGGTCCTCGAGCTCGGAATTCACAATAGAACTTGCGCCCTAATGAACAATTGAATTCTCTAATTTTCTGTGATAGGTCCTCCTGAAGGGCGGCTTCTTCGTTACGTCCGAAACGTAACGGATAACTCAATTAAATCAATAAATCCTCTAGGAATATCCTAGGAAACAAGGAGGCCTTTCTCAAATGTATCGACAATGAACTGCTCTCGTATACTCAATCAATCACTTTATTAGCGCTACTAACAATTAACTAAATCGGGTAAACGCTTACCAATTGGACAGGGATGGTCCCTCAGAGATTGGTCTTCTTATTTCTTCGGTGTCTTCTTAGAGACCGCTCCGAGTCTGAATTTTGACTTGAATTTTCACTTATATTTATAGCAAAATTTTGGAGAAAAACCGGTTTGGGATTGGGTATTTACTTAGGTCAAAAATGTTTGATTAAGCGGTCATGCATGTTTGAGCATTACCATATATGGAGTTAAACAAATACAGCTGTTGAAATCCGGTTCCTTGATCAAACAATGTAGGGTTCTAAATCATTCTGTTTGCGCGTGATTCCTAAAATAGATATGACTCATTTTGAAAGAAATTGACTTCCTTAGAATATTACTTTAAGTAGAGCATTACGGTATGGTCTAATAACTCTCTACACGAGCCTGGGTCGCTGGCACACCAGAGCAGCTGCGCTACCGCAGGCTACGGCCCCCGTCACTATCTATAAGATTAAATGTGAATCCAGCAAAAACCATGCCAGCTACCTTTTTGCCATTTTTTATAATTTTCTTAATCCAACAAGGCAGACAGAGATATTCAGGGCAGATGCTTTAGATGAAATATCACTCGTGCTTCAGCCGCCTACAATCTGTGTTGCAGATAAGAGAAAAATATTTTTTCTGCATCAGGAACAGTAATATTGCCTGCCTGATGTTTAGTTATTGCCGCTTTGGCAACTCGTTTTGCTCACATATTTTGTTGCCTTATTTATACAATAATCATTATAAAAGTCTATCTTTATAAGTTTTTTTGTAACTAATTGCTTGGCTTCCAACTTACTTTTTCTGTAAGTAAGAGTTGATAGGAGTTGATAAATTTGCTTTCAAGTCTGCGGTATTGCTTACTACATTGGGATCATTATTTTTGTTAACTAACAGTTGAACTCTACAGCGAAACGATTTTTTCGAAGCAAGATTTTTGAGCTTCTGGGTTGAAATTTTAAGGCAAAATATGCGCAAAACGTTTTTTTGCTTCCATTTTTTTTGTTATCGAGTTAATGATCTATTTGTAGATGAAAAACAGCATTATCTTGTGATGTATTTGAGTAAGTAGTATAAAATTACTAATTAGTAGTAAAAAAGCAAATCAAATATCAAAATTTATATTCAAATAAATTTCACCTTTAAATCTGTGATGCCGAGTTTAAAAAGGCGCCACGCGACGTGAGGCAATTAACGGAAATTAGCGCAGTATAATGAACTGAGTTCAGGGCCCAATTGTGCTCATATTACAACACTATGTCGCTGAAGGTCCTCTGGTCCTCTCTTGATTTGATCCTCTGGTGCCGTCCCCGTTTCAAATTATTGAACTGCTTCAAGTGTTTTAGATAAAGGAAAAAACTAATCATTGATTTCTGCGCTGTTTTGCTTCTGAAGACTTGTTTTTATTCTTCATTTTATGGTTTGCGGACCGAACGAAACTATTTATTATTATTAATGGATTTTGTACTTTCTCGCCTTATATGTGTACATGTTTAATACATACAGTGCAGCCGTGATTTTATAGATTAGCGAGCTGCTATTGCTCGGCAGGCCTGGAAAACATTAAATTCATGATTTCTTTGCTAATAATATTTAGTTTCAGGCTACCAGATGCCGGGATTGCTTTCTCGTTTGATACAGAATTCATCGAGAGAGCTTTTAGAACAATTTTTACGACTTGATTTATACTCATCCTTACCATCTTAATGGCAATTTTTGTTGGCAGATTTTAGGCATTCAGATAGGCTTTTAAGCAACAGATATATGGGTTGTAAATTCGGATTATCAGAATTTGCGTGTTTGGCGTATGGCTGGCTTACTAGCTGTGCCGTGATGCAGTGTTAATATGGTTCATCTGGCTGAATGTGTAGCAATTCCAGTTAGCCCCCCCCTGCGGTTTGTCTGCAATCGTTATTCATATTCTTTAGAACAAGCTTGTTACATCCGGTTTAGCTGCACAATGCATTGGGAAAGCTTTTTTCAGTTTTTTTAGTTGCAGCACTTAATTCTAAATAGTTTTCCAACTTTCCAATTTGAAATGAAGTTTATTTTAAGATTTTTCTTAGAAATGCTACCCGAGACCATCGGCAAGCAAAGTTCCCGCGAAATTTCACTGGTTCCTGTCTTTTCAGTGCATTTTGCCATTTATCGTTTTGCAAGTCAGTTTAAGGGAAGGCAACTCTCTTTGAGTTGTCAGTTTTAAGACAAACTTAGTCACAATACCTAAATTTCTTAAATTGCACGAGACCTAAACTTCTTAAGACCTAAACTTCACATGACCTTAAACTTCATGAGACCTAAACTTCACATGACCTTAAACTTCATGAGACCTAAACTTCTCAAAACCTAAACTTTGCAAAACCTAAACTTCTCAAGATCTAAACTTCACAAAATCTAAACTTTACGAAACCTAAACATCTTGAGACCTAAACTTGACAAAACCTAAACTTTAGAAGACCTAAACTTCATATGACCTTAAACTTCATGAGACCTTAAATTTCATGAGACCTAAACTTTGCAAAACCTAAACTTCTCAAGATCTAAACTTCACAAAATCTAAACTTTACGAGACCTAAACTTTGCAAAACCTAATTCAAACTTCTCAAGATCTAAACGTCACAAGACCTAAACTTCATGAGACCTAAACTTGACAGAACCTAAACTTCACAAGACCTAAACTTCACAGAACCTAAATTTCACAAGACCTAAACTTCACAAGGAAAAAATTTATACGACCAAAATTTCGCATCGCCTAGAAGTTTCAAGCATCCAAATTGTGAATTTTCGGTCTTGTAAAGGTTTGACGTTATTAAATTGGATGCTTGAAAGTTTTAGGTGATGCAAAATTTAGATCTTGTGATGAATCCCAACCCTTCATCTAGCGACAAATCTTCTGCTTCTGTTTAAATGCTACAGTGACCTGTGGAAACTTGTAAAAGAAGCTGTAAAACTTTAAAGTCTGGATTGACGCTTCGATATTTTAGGCGGAAGTTTACGAGTTTATAGAGTGTAAATGACCTCTTGGTGATGCAGCTACGCGTCATCAGGTTCTTAAAAAAGTTGTAAGATTTCCCTGGCTTGGTTACGGCGATCTAATAAATGTACCTACATTATACTGAAGTAGAGTCAGGGTGAGATAGATAGATAAGATAGATACGATAGATAGATAAGATAGATAGAAGATGGATGGATCGATAGATAGATAGAAAGATAGATAGATAGATGGATCGATAGATAGATAGATAGATAGATAGATAGATAGATAGATAGATAGATAGATAGATAGATAGATAGATAGATAGATGGGTCGATAGATAGATAGATAGATAAGATATAAAAATAGATAGATAGATAGATAGATAGATAGATAGGTAGGTAGATAGATAGATAGGTAGATAGATAGATAGATAGATAGATAGATAGATAGATAGATAGATAGATGATGATAGATTACGATTTGAGTGTTTGCGTTCTCTCTGTGTGCGAGACTGCCCGTGCTTGTAGATGACTAAGAATGGGTATTCCTCTTCCATTTTTTGAGCAGACATATCAGCCCCTTAGACGTGACCTGTCTGGGCATCTTTTGGTTCAGGATATACCGGTAAACAGAATTGATAGACGTAAGATATGTGGCTCAGTTCTCTTGAGCAACTCAATCGGAGTCTGTATGAGTGACTAAAATTGAGCTGTAGTGACTCATTTTGAGGCTATATAGTGACCTGACCTATTCCAGACTATAGAGTGACTCAGATCAGGAAGAAGCGTACATATATTCAGGTATTCAAACTACCCGATATGCATCGTAGATTGCGTAACTCACCGAGCTCCCCTTCATCATCGATCTACAGGCTGAAGTCCCCGGCTTAACCGAGGCCCAGCGCCGTCTAGATAAGTCGGGATTCGAGTGCCGCCCCTTCCTAGTCGGCTGGTACAACAGCCTTGTGGAGCCCGTGTTCCGCCTGACCGCCGCCGACGGCTCCGACCTGCCCGAAGACGCCGTAGCTTTGTGCGTCCTGAGCCGGCCCGACATGTTTGAGCTGTGCCTCCTGCCGCGCCTGGCTCAGCAGGTCGGCGAATCTGGCGACGAAATCGACCACCGAGACCCCATCGACACCGCCTGCTCGCTGGCCATCCGATCGGCGCTCGACTGCCTGTCCGAGGCCGACGCCAGGTGCCGGCAGCGGCTGCTCATCTTCGACTACGATATCCAGCCGGGCAGTCGGGCGCCTCGCGTCCTCGTGCAGACGGCCGGTCACGTGAGCGGCTGTGCGCACTTTTATCCGTCCCGGCGGGACACTGAGGGCGACACAGATCGGCTGCTGTATGGTACGGTAGGAAATGGGATGCCTCATCCTCCCCCTCAGCTATTATCCGCCCCACTCAATTCTCATCCTCCCCCTCAGCTATTATCCGCCCCACTCAATTCTCATCCTCCCCTCAGCTATTATCCGCCCCACTCAATTCTCATCCTCCCGTCAGCTATTATCCGCCCCGCTCAATTCTCATCCTCCCCCTCAGCTATTATCCGCCCCGCTCAATTCTCACCCTCCCCTCAGCTATTATCCGCCCCACTCAATTCTCATCCTCCCCTCAGCTATTATCCGCCCCACTCAATTCTCATCCTCCCCTCAGCTATTATCCGCCCCACTCAATTCTCATCCTCCCCTCAGCTATCCGCCCCGCTCAATTCTCACCCTCCCCTCAGCTATTATCCGCCCCACTCAATTCTCATCCTCCCCTCAGCTATTATCCGCCCACTCAATTCTCATCCTCCCCTCAGCTATTATCCGCCCCACTCAATTCTCATCCTCCCCTCAGCTATCCGCCCCGCTCAATTCTCACCCTCCCCTCAGCTATTATCCGCCCCACTCAATTCTCACCCTTCCCTCAGCTATTATCCGCCTCGCTCAATTCTCATCCGCCCCCTTAACTTAAAGCCGGCCTACTCAATTCTCATTCGTCCCTCAACTCTGATCCGCCCTCCCTCAATGCTCATCCGCCCCCTCAATTCTCATCCGCCCCCTCAATTCTCATCCGCTCCCTCAATTCTCATCCGCCCCCTCAATTCTCATCCGCCCCTCAATTCTCATCCGCCCCCTCAATTCTCATCCGCCCCCTCAATTCTCATCCGCCCCCTCAATTCTCATCCGCCCCACTCAATTCTCATCCGCCCTTCAACTCTGATCCGCCATTTCAATGCTCGCGTAAGTACCCAGATTGCTGATTCCATCTCTCTCTCTCTCCGCAGGCGCCTCGCTGCATCCCGTGCACGGCGGCTGGTTCGGCTTCCGCGCCGTGGCCGTCCTGCCTGATCTCCGCTTGCCCGACCTGCCCCGGCCGTCGGGCACCGCAGATCCGCTAGGCGGGCGGCCGGACCTCGAGTTGGACTTTCTGCGCAAATTCAACGGCAATTGGCGCGACAATCTCTGGCGAGACTGCCTGCCCGCCGGCCGGCCAGCCCGCATCTACGCTCCGGAGTTTGTCGAGTACCTTAACACCCGGCCTTCGCAGCGGTCGGCTCTTGTGCAACAGTGGCGCTCTGAGGGGCGACTGATTAAGGCTGGGCTGGGTGTGCCTCCTGATGGGGTGTCCAAGTAGATATTGGTTCGCCTTAGAGCAGCGAGGGAATCCCTTGGGTAGCAGAAAGGAAAAGGAATTCCTCTCAGAACGAGGGAATTCCTTGCATATAAATAAGCGGAAATCCCTCCCCCAATGGGGAATCCCTATCAGAATGAAGACCCCTCAGGTATAAATAAGCGGAAATCCCTCTCAGAACGGGGAATCCCTCTCAGTACGGGAATCCCTCTCTGTACGGGGAATCCCTCTCAGTACAGGGAATCCCTCTCAGTACGGAAATCCCGATCAGAATGGGAGTCTTTGTCAGAACGGGGGAATCCCTATCAGCATGGGGAATCCCTCTCAGTACGGAGAATCCCTATCAGCCGGGGAATCCCTCTCAGTATGGAGAATCCCTATCAGCACGGGGAATCCCTCTCAGTATGGAGAATCCCTATCAGCACGGGGAATCCCTCTCAGTACGGAGAATCCCTATCAGCACGGGGAATCCCTATCAGGACGGAGAGTTCCTCTCTGTACGGGGAATCTCTCCCAGAAAGGGGAAGCCCTTTCAGACAGTTAGAGCGCGAATCCCTCTCAGAACTGAGGAATCCCTTGCAAACAGATTAGCGGGAATCCTTCGCATACGCTCGTATAAACACGCGGGAATCGTCGGAACGAGGGAATCCTTATCAAAATTTTGAGCAGACAATCACGACCAATAGATAGAAAAAAGTGGTTTTCTTTAATATTCAATTAACATTGCATTCGAATTTTCATATCTGTCAGTTGTGTTTTGTCCTCTATATATTAACATAAATATTTATTGTAGTTTTAATTTGCAATTCTTCTTAGATATAATTATACAGACTTTCAGTATTGCTGGTTGTGTTGAAATATTGCTTATTTGTTAAAGAAAAGAGTACACAGCTCAGGCAACGGGGTACAGGATGGCTTTAATTATCCAAACTAGGAAACTCCCCTTATATATTTGGACTATATATATATATATATATATATATATATATATATATATATATATATATATATATATATAAATATTTGGACTTTTAAAGGCAGACTCCGACGTCAGAAATCAAATTATTTATACGCAAATCGCTTATTACTAACTGGCTCTGGCGGCTAACAGTTTTTTTTTTCTCTCTCTCTCTCTCTCTCTCTCTCTCTCTATCTCTCTCTCTCTCTCTCTGAGGCACCGGACATCTCATCACTGATGAGTTAATTGCTTGTGAATGGGCTTAAATCTCACTTGAAGAATTTTCTCTGGACGTGTAATTTATTTTCACTCTCTTACTCTCATCTCCATTTTCACTCTCTTACTTTCATCTCCATTTTCACTCTCTTACTTTCATCTCCATTTTCACTCTCTTACTCTCATCTCCATTTTCACTCTCTTACTCTCATCTCCATTTTCACTCTTACTCTAATCTCCATTTTCACTCTTACTCTAATCTCCATTTTCACTCTTACTCTCATCTCCATTTTCACTCTCTTACTCTCATCTCCATTTTCACTCTCTTACTCTCATCTCCATTTTCACT
>NIVC01002869.1:60000-62500 GCA_002269645.1 Macrostomum lignano | reverse complement strand
TTAGCGATTATCAATGAGATGTGATGGGCGATTCTCACTGAGATTTGGTTAGCGATTATCAATGAGATGTGATGGGCGATTCTCACTGAGATTTGGTTAGCGATTATCAATGAGATGTGATGGGCGATTCTCACTGAGATTTGGTTAGCGATTATCAATGAGATGTGATGGGCGATTCTCACTGAGATTTGGTTAGCGATTATCAATGAGATGTGATGGGCGATTCTCACTGAGATTTGGTTAGCGATTATCAATGAGATGTGATGGGCGATTCTCACTGAGATTTGGTTAGCGATTATCAATGAGATGTGATGGGCGATTCTCACTGAGATTTGGCTAGCGATCATCAATGAGATGTGATGGGCGATTCTCACTGAGATTTGGTTAGCGATCATCAATGAGATGTGATGGGCGATTCTCACTGAGATTTGGTTAGCGATTATCAATGAGATGTGATGGGCGATTCTCACTGAGATTTGGTTAGCGATTATCAATGAGATGTGATGGGCGATTCTCACTGAGATTTGGTTAGCGATTATCAATAAGATGTGATGGGCGATTCTCACTGAGATTTGGCTAGCGATTATCAATGAGATGTGATGGGCGATTCTCACTGAGATTTGGCTAGCGATTATCAATGAGATGTGATGGGCGATTCTCACTGAGATTTGGTTAGCGATTATCAATGAGATGTGATGGGCGATTCTCACTGAGATTTGATTAGCGATTATCAATGAGATGTGATGGGCGATTCTCACTGAGATTTGGCTAGCGATCATCAATGAGATGTGATGGGCGATTCTCACTGAGATTTGGTTAGCGATCATCAATGAGATGTGATGGGCGATTCTCACTGAGATTTGGTTAGCGATTATCAATGAGATGTGATGGGCAATTCTCACTGAGATTTGGTTAGCGATTATCAATGAGATGTGATGGGCGATTCTCACTGAGATTTGGTTAGCGATTATCAATGAGATGTGATGGGCGATTCTCACTGAGATTTGGTTAGCGATTATCAATGAGATGTGATGGGCGATTCTCACTGAGATTTGGTTAGCGATTATCAATGAGATGTGATGGGCGATTCTCACTGAGATTTGGTTAGCGATTATCAATGAGATGTGATGGGCGATTCTCACTGAGATTTGGTTAGCGATTATCAATGAGATGTGATGGGCGATTCTCACTGAGATTTGGCTAGCGATCATCAATGAGATGTGATGGGCGATTCTCACTGAGATTTGGTTAGCGATCATCAATGAGATGTGATGGGCGATTCTCACTGAGATTTGGTTAGCGATTATCAATGAGATGTGATGGGCGATTCTCACTGAGATTTGGTTAGCGATTATCAATGAGATGTGATGGGCGATTCTCACTGAGATTTGGTTAGCGATTATCAATAAGATGTGATGGGCGATTCTCACTGAGATTTGGCTAGCGATTATCAATGAGATGTGATGGGCGATTCTCACTGAGATTTGGCTAGCGATTATCAATGAGATGTGATGGGCGATTCTCACTGAGATTTGGTTAGCGATTATCAATGAGATGTGATGGGCGATTCTCACTGAGATTTGATTAGCGATTATCAATGAGATGTGATGGGCGATTCTCACTGAGATTTGGCTAGCGATCATCAATGAGATGTGATGGGCGATTCTCACTGAGATTTGGTTAGCGATCATCAATGAGATGTGATGGGCGATTCTCACTGAGATTTGGTTAGCGATTATCAATGAGATGTGATGGGCAATTCTCACTGAGATTTGGTTAGCGATTATCAATGAGATGTGATGGGCGATTCTCACTGAGATTTGGTTAGCGATTATCAATGAGATGTGATGGGCGATTCTCACTGAGATTTGGTTAGCGATTATCAATGAGATGTGATGAGCGATTCTCACTGAGATTTGGCTAGCGATCATCAATGAGATGTGATGGGCGATTCTCACTGAGATTTGGTTAGCGATTATCAATGAGATGTGATGGGCGATTCTCACTGAGATTTGGCTAGCGATCATCAATGAGATGTGATGGGCGACTCTCACTGAGATTTGGTTAGCGATTATCAATGAGATGTGATGGGCGATTCTCACTGAGATTTGGCTAGCGATTATCAATGAGATGTGATGGGCGATTTCGACTGTTGTACTCTCTCTCGGACACTCAGGCAAAACTTCACTGAGTCTCTCCCCGGACACTCAGGCAACACTTCAGTGAGTCTCTCCTACACTCAGCCGGCCCCCAAGATTTTGTCTCCCAGACGGAGCCACCGACTCCACCACATGGAAAAGTGCAGTTCCAGTCTGGCCCTGAGTCTAAACGCTACGCATGCAAACTAGCGACCCAGTTATTTCCTAGAAATGCGCCCCCCTTCCAACACGCTATGAGGCCGTCTGGCAGGCTGACTATGGCGACTTTAATTTCGATTTTCCAGCGCCGGTTTCAGACTCTGCACCCTGGAAACTGGACCGAATAACTGTCTCAGTAGTCG
>NIVC01002869.1:32500-52500 GCA_002269645.1 Macrostomum lignano | reverse complement strand
CATGACCACCATGAACAGGATCAGGCCGATGCGGGTGACCACCAGGGTCACGTCCACTTTGCTGTGCGCGTTGGCTCCGCAGGTTTTGGTGTTGAACATGAGCGAACTGCTCGTGAACTCGTAGTAATAGCCGCTGATTGGCACGATTCGAGTTGGCAGAAGGCTCAGAATGCCGATGACCAGCCAGATGCTGGAAGCTATTGCGATCACCTGTGGCGGGTGGGTTTGACAGCTGGCTTGCCTAAATATGAATCGAAACTCCCAAGTTACCACCGTCTCGCACCTTTCTCCTGGTCATGACCCGATCGTAGCTGTAAGGCCACTTGATCTGGTGCAGCTTGTCCATGCCGATGGCCAGGGTGAAGCAGAGCGCAGTGGTGATGGTGAGGTAGTACACCCAGGCCCCGATGTCCAGCTCCTCGGGTGACTGCGGCCCGTAGCCGGTGACGGCGTAGCGAAAGCAGAACGCCAGAAACCACAGGCCAGTGCCGAGGTCGCTGAGCGCCAGGCACAGCATGTAGATGCCCTGGTTGTTCCGCAGGGCGGGCGTCTGGTAGACAATCACAATGACCAGCAGGTTGGCGGGCACGGCCAGCAGAGACACCACGAACACCACGACGGCGCGCCACCAGGAAGAGTCGACGGCGCGCATTTGGCCGCAGCCGGAGCAGTCGAACCATTCGAGGCTGGCGTTCTTGAAGCAGAGTTGCTGCTCCTGCATGAAGTTGCTACTGAAAAATGAGGAAGGTTTCAACTGAGGATCTGGAATGCTGGTTCAGCAACTGAGGATCTGGGAGGCTGGCCCATCAACCGAGGATCTGGGAGGCTGGCCCAGCAACTGAGGATCTGGGAGGGTAGCCGCACAATCTGAGGATCTGGGAGGGTAGCCGCACAATCTGAGGATCTGGGAAGGTGGGGGATGGCCCATGCCCAGTGTCCCTCTGCTACTTACCTATTATTCATACTTGAAGCAGACAATACGGCAGTGTCTATGGATAATTACAGCAGCAAAACAATAATTAAGAAGCACAAAATGAGCTCAGAGCTGCAATGCGAATTGGGTAGGCAGCGAAGCAGGCAGGCGGCTCGCCCCCATCGGTAGCTGATATATAGTGCCATTCAAGGCCTGCGCCATTGGACGACTGAGGCTTGAGTGTAGAATTTATTCCCAACCCTCCATCCTCTCGACCGCTCTTCCCTCGCTCCCAATTCACTAGGAGATTTCCCTAATTCTGGCTTGCAGCTTCCATAAGCCGTGCGGGAGTTCCGTTCTGTCGTTTTCTGCCTGCTAAATTTGGGTAGCTCGTATAGCGGGCTTATTTTACTACTTTTACAAGAGTAGGCTGTTGGGAATTTGTCTTTCATATCAACTTTAATAAGCAAAAAAAGTCTCGAAACATTGCAACCTCAGAACTATAATCCCGGATCTTGTTGGAAAGTTGATTTAGGATCTGAGAAGGTTAGGGCCCTGCAACTGAGGATCCGTAAATCTGGCACAGCAACACTGAGGATCCGTGATCTGGCACAGCAACTGAGGATCCGTGAATCTGGCACAGCAACTGAGGATCCCTGAATCTGGCACAGCAACTGAGGATCCGTGAATCTGGCACAGCAACTGAGGATCCGTGAATCTGGCACAGCAACTGAGGATCCGTGAATCTGGCACAGCAACTGAGGATCCCTGAATCTGGCACAGCAACTGAGGATCCGTGAATCTGGCACAGCAACTGAGGATCCCTGAATCTGGCACAGCAACTGAGGATCCGTGAATCTGGCACAGCAACTGAGGATCCGTGAATCTGGCACAGCAACTGAGGATCCGTGAATCTGGCACAGCAACTGAGGATCCCTGAATCTGGCACAGCAACTGAGGATCCGTGAATCTGGCACAGCAACACTGAGGATCCGTGAATCTGGCACAGCAACACTGAGGATCCGTGAATCTGGCACAGCAACTGAGGATCCGTAAATCTGGCACAGCAACACTGAGGATCCGTGAATCTGGCACAGCAACTGAGGATCTGTGAATCTGGCACAGCAACTGAGGATCCGTGAATCTGGCACAGCAACTGAGGATCCGTGAATCTGGCACAGCAACTGAGGATCTGTGAATCTGGCACAGCAACTGAGGATCTGTGAATCTGGCACAGGAACTGAGGATCTGTGAATCTGGCACAGCAACTGAGGATCCGTGAATCTGGCACAGCAACACTGAGGATCCGTGAATCTGGCACAGCAACACTGAGGATCCGTGAATCTGGCACAGCAACTGAGGATCTGTGAATCTGGCACAGCAACACTGAGGATCCGTGAATCTGGCACAGCAACACTGAGGATCCGTGAATCTGGCACAGCAACTGAGGATCTGTGAATCTGGCACAGCAACACTGAGGATCCGTGAATCTGGCACAGCAACTGAGGATCTGTGAATCTGGCACAGCAACTGAGGATCTGTGAATCTGGCACAGGAACTGAGGATTTGTGAATCTGGCACAGCAACACTGAGGATCCGTGAATCTGGCACAGCAACACTGAGGATCCGTGAATCTGGCACAGCAACACTGAGGATCCGTGAATCTGGCACAGCAACTGAGGATCTGTGAATCTGGCACAGCAACACTGAGGATCCGTGAATCTGGCACAGCAACACTGAGGATCCGTGAATCTGGCACAGCAACTGAGGATCTGTGAATCTGGCACAGCAACACTGAGGATCCGTGAATCTGGCACAGCAACTGAGGATCTGTGAATCTGGCACAGCAACACTGAGGATCCGTGAATCTGGCACAGCAACACTGAGGATCCGTGAATCTGGCACAGCAACACTGAGGATCCGTGAATCTGGCACAGCAACTGAGGATCTGGGAGGGTAACAGTTCAGCAACTGAGGAGCCTAGGCGATGGTGATTCAAACTGAAGACCTGAAAAGAAGTTCGCTAATGCATGAATAAATCAATTACCGGTAGACAATAAAATAATGAAGATATACACCTGCGTTTTTACAGCGCATTTGGTCGTGATTTTAGCTGTTTTTGCAAAAATTAGTTGAGAAATCGTTCCTCATTTCGCAGAGGTGGCCCGCTAGCGCAAATCTCGTTCGTTTGCGGCAACCCCGGCCTTGTACCTTTCTTCCTGCCCTGGGTGTGAGTCACTCTTTCTCACACTCGGCACTCAGTCGGCGCTCGGCCTCTCCTCTCAATCTCATTATTATCAGCTTTTTTCGGCTGGGGAGAAAAACTAATCGAGAAACGGCCCGAAGGCAGGCGCTGCATGGGGCAATCCCCTGCGATGGGGGGGGGCGGAGATAAAAGATGCGTTCGGTTCGGAATGCCGATCGGGCGCCGCGCCTGCGTCGTGAGTCACTGCGTCGGGTTGACCAGAGCAGAATCAGGATGGGCCGGCTATGCATTACAGCTGCTGTAGCTCAGGGTGTTATAAGTTAACTCCCGCTGTATGCAGCTATAGTGACACATTCCGCGGATGACGTAACAGCCGGAGCCTGCAGTCCACTTCAATCACTCACTTTCTCCTCTTCCTTCTTGAGTTAGCCCCCTCTCAATTCCGTTCTGTTTTTCTTTCTTTCCCGACTTTTCTGTCCCAACCCCCCCTTCTCTAGAAGAGTGTGAGGAAGTCAATTTCTGCTTTGACATCGGATCTACTACACTGCCAGATAAATTGGGTGGAAGAAGCTGACCGCCTGACTGACTAAAGTTGAGTATAAGCTTTTACGGGCGCCGACTCAACTCCGCTACAGATTCTAAGAAACAGATTCAGGAATTTCTAAAATATTATTTTGGCGTCATTCAGTACAGCTTTTTACTAGCTCATATATACCTAGGAAGTAAGATACCCTTATTGAAAATAAGATTGGATATGGAACGAACCTTGGTTGGCATTAATTAAGGTCTGAGGTAGTGACGTAATATACATGTCATATTTCTGCTGTTGCTGTTGTTTTTGTTGTTGTTTTTGCCATTTTGCCGGGATACT
Organism: Macrostomum lignano; assembly: GCA_002269645.1. Taxonomy (NCBI): domain Eukaryota; kingdom Metazoa; phylum Platyhelminthes; family Macrostomidae; genus Macrostomum; species Macrostomum lignano. The sequence goes on along the minus strand of NIVC01002869.1, from coordinate 48,510 downwards.
TGTTGGTACGAAACAATGATTAAATTAGCCAGTTAATCGATTTCTCGCCTATATGTATTGGTCGAAGGCGAGGTCATTTGGTATTCACGCTTGTGCACTTGGTCTATGGCAATATCGTTTGCAACGGGCGAAAGAGAATTAAGAGACAAAAGGGCGCGAACGCGCAGTATTGATTAAATGCATACATTAAATCGTCTATGGCCAACTAATAGTGCAATAACACGATACCTATATACTAGCAATGAGTTGGATTGGCAGCATTTAAAATCGAGTGCATTATACTCAGCAACATTGAAAAGCCGCCACTCTATGCGCCAGTGAGCAATTTCTCTTGGACTAGTCTAAAATAAAAGATACGAGAAAACTGATCGGCTTTAATCCGTCCAACCCTCGCACACCGTGATTTTCAATTTTCAATTTACAATTTTCAATGTTGCTGAGAATGAAATCTTGAATGAAAAGAAAAGCGGAGACGTGACAATCTAGCTCGTATAGATAACGTGTACAAGGTAACGAAACAGGTATGAACAGATGTGTATTTACACACGAGCGTAACACCTAATGAGGCAATAACGGCGCAGCCCGATTAATTTATGTACTATATAGATAGACCCACGCATACGAGTGCAACACAGCATTTAATAAACACAACTGTTTTTGCATCCATCGTGCGATTTGATACTGTCTTTATCAAATCGACAACTGGGCTGCGCGCAAAACAGGCAAATATGAAACTAAAGTTTTTTCTCTAAACGGACAAACACAATAGACGTTACGAGTTACGAGTAGTACTTTCGTCACAATGAACTATACTAGCTGTTATGAAACAGAAAAAAATACGCGCAATGCAACAACTATTGCAGTAGATATGCGACAATCGAGAAGCCAGCGTACTTGTGGGTCCTGTGTACATCGCGATACGGAATCAAAGCGTTGACGCACCATTTGACAGTCAGTCAGTAATTAAAAACAGACTAGAGACGAGGTGGATCTCCGTATGAATCGCGAAGAGGTACACATGTCTCGTCGCAATCGTATGTTCCATCCAACGGATGTCCAACATAGATTACTGTGACGAGCCGATCCCTCAGCATACTGCCGTTCTTCAGTCGGCACTGTACGCCGGGCGAATATGACGCGACAGGATCATGTCCCGCGAACACAAGTAGCCGATTTCGCCACGTCTCGCTCCTTACAGACTGGTATTTGGCATTCACAGTGAAGGTGTTGCCGTTGATCAGTCGAAGTAGCGAGAGCTACGGGTGCGATTTTTTACGGGTGCGATGATAATAATAAATAAGTGTTGCTTATAAATTCATACGCGTATAATCGGAATTCCATGTCAATGATTTTAACTCACCCTGACATCGGAATTGTCGTCGAACAAGTCGGGACGCAGATAGTCGATAAACATGACGCTGTGTATAGTCACGTCCAACTGATTGAATAAAAATGTATTGGCTGCAGTGCGAGACGGGGGGGGTGATGTTAATAACCCGACGATCGCCACAATGCTCAAATACGGTGTGCGTTTTACCAACACCGGAAGGGCCGTACAAGTAGACGACACCCTTCTCCTGTCGCAATGGCTTCGCATACGGCACGAATCGTTGGACAGACTGTGCGTATTGTTGTAAGTCGATTGACTCCTGTCGTGGCGATATTTTCTGTGGCTGTGGTGGCTGTCAAACTGGCATTAACAGTGGCAGCAGAAGGAGTAGCGGACTCGGCAGCAGCATCATTATCGCTGCGTACTGCGTCGGCAGGATTAGTCTGTTGACTAGTGTCAGTACCGACTTGGTATGCGCCGCCCAGCATATCATTAAGCGTGCGATAGTTTGATGCACGTTGCTCATTTATGAACGATGCACAGTTAATACACACGTCAAGTCGTTCTGTACACAACCGACGGCACATCTGTACGCGTCTGAATAGACGGACTAGCTCTTGCCGACGATTGCCACGGCCAAGCTGCTGCTGCTGCTGCTGCTGCTGCTGTTGCTCCTGTTGCAGATTTCCTGATTGCAAAGTCCGCCGTTGCTGTTGCTGCTGCAGAAAAAGCCGAGGACGCGGTTGCGGTCGAGACAGTTGCTGCTGTTGCTGCTGTTGCTACTGCAGAGACCGAGGACGCGGTTGCGGTCGCAACGGTTGTTGAAATTGCTGATGCAAATTGCGGATACAAATTGTTCCGAGTGGATCGAGAATCGAACCCCCGACCTTCAAGTCGTGAGTCCGACGCTCCAACCACAACGACGCTACAAACTAGTGGCTAAGGCGTACCTAACGCGTACCTAAAAGAATACTTACGCGTGTTGATGAATCCAGACCTCAGTAGGTAGTGCATACAGTTTCCGACGCCCGACAGACAATTCCTGCCATGTCTCCGAACGCGAACGCGAACCCGAACTCACATTGAAAACCAAACCTTAACTTTAACCTTAACCCAGGGACTACTCAAACACGGTGTCGGAGTAGTCCCTGCCATAAACCTAAACTTACGAGCTGTAACCCTAAGCCTAACCATAAGCCTAACCTAAGTGTAACCGTATACATGAGCCTAACCTAAATCTAGTCCAAGGTGTTACAAGCCGATCAATCGTTTTAGTTTATTGATCCATGGATTATTGATTTAATCGTCAAGTGCTATTAACCAGTCAAATTTCTCCATCAGATCTCTCCACCTTAACTCATACCGTTTCAGCACAATCCATCAAGAACCTGCAGATCGATTTAATACATTGATCCATGTATGATTGATACATTACGGAATTATAAATCGTTTTCAATGTATTGCGTATCCATAGGTCGTTTGAGTGTGATAATGCAACGCTGCTTGTTTATTCCATTTTAATGCATTACAGAATTATGGGTTGAGTTAATGTATTGTAGTACGCATTGACAGGTAGTTTGAATGCAGTTAATGAAATGATGATCGTTTTGATTATCAAATCCTTTATAAACCGTTCACTTATCGGAGCAGTTTTACCCGGACAGAGGTCTCCGGACAGAGGTCTCCGGACAGAGGTCTCCGTACATTGGCCTCCGGACATAGATTTGAGGGCATTGGCATCCGGACAGAGGCCTCCGGACATAGGTCTCCGGACATAGGTTTCCGATATGCGATTGGCTTTCTACAGGTGTACAATCTAGTAGGAGAATCTGTCCCGCTACCCAGTCGTGATCAACGTGCATATATTCTATGGTTAAAGTAGTAGGGAAATCCGAAATTCGCCACGGGAATCCCGAGGCCAACTTGGAGACCTATGTCTATAGCTGGAGGCTTTTGTCTTGATGTTTTTATTGTTGTTGCTTTTGTTGTTTTATTGCATTGATACTGTTGTTTATTACACTGATTTGATTCGAAACGATACAAAGAATCCTCTTTGATTTATGGGTATAATAATAGTTCTATTTCGGGGCCAAACAGGTTAATGAGTTTATTTACACATCAAAGGGGACTTGCTATTTGGTTATAAAATACGCAAAGCTGTTATTGCTAATGCTATTGCTTCAAATCTGCATATTCAGCAGTAAATATTGAAACATGGCTTACAACATTGAAACATTAAGATGATAAGAAATAGAATTGATCAGAAATTGGGGCTCCTGTGTGTGTTTTGCTGTTATGTACAGTGCAGCATAAGTGTCAATTTTAACCACGAAGACAGGCAAAGTATGTCTTTAAGCATCTGTTCATTTGCTGAGAAAAATTGAGACTGAAAAATCATAGCGATTGAAAATTTGTTTGACTAATCAGAGTCAAGCAGTCTTTTTATGACTCCGCCTCTTCTAGTCACTCCTGGTCTCTTCTAGTCACACCTGGTTACTCCTGGTCTCTTTTAGTCACACCTGGTTACTCCTGGTCTCTTCTAGTCACACCTGGTTACTCTTGGTCTCTTCTAGTCACTCCTGGTTACTCTTGGTCTCTTCTAGTCACACCTGGTCACTCCTGGTCTCTTCTAGTCACACCTGGTTACTCCTGGTCTCTTTTAGTCACACCTGGTTACTCCTGGTCTCTTCTAGTCACACCTGGTTACTCTTGGTCTCTTCTAGTCACTCCTGGTTACTCCTGGTATCTTCTAGTCACTCCTGGTTACTCCTGGTCTCTTCTAGTCACTCCTGGTTACTCCTGGTCTCTTCTAGTCACTCCTGGTTACTCCTGGTCTCTTCTAGTCACACCTGGTTACTCCTGGTCTCTTCTAGTCACTCCTGGTTACTCCTGGTCTCTTCTAGTCACTCCTGGTTACTCCTGGTCTCTTCTAGTCACACCTGGTTACTCCTGGTCTCTTCTAGTCACACCTGGTTACTCCTGGTCTCTTCTAGTCACTCCTGGTTACTCCTGGTCTCTTCTAGTCACTCCTGGTTACTCCTGGTCTCTTCTAGTCACTCCTGGTTACTCCTGGTCTCTTCTAGTCACTCCTGGTTACTTCTGGTCTCTTCTAGTCACTCCTGGTTACTCTCGGTCTCTTCTAGTCACACCTGGTTACTCCTGGTCTCTTCTAGTCACACCTGGTTACTCTTGGTCTCTTCTAGTCACACCTGGCTACTCTTGGTCTCTTCTAGTCACTCACAGTCTCTTATAGTCACTTTTTATCCCTCCTAGTCACTCTCAGACTTTTTCTCCCTTTTAGTCACTTCTTGTCACTCTCAGTCACTTCTGGTCACTCCTCGGAGCTCTCCTCCGACTCCGAGGGCACGTCCAGGCCGGGCCGCAGGGTCAGCTGCACATTTCGGCTCAAATTCACTGCCGGATGCAGGGGGCCGAGGCCGCAGAGGCCAGAAAACGCCACAGGCCCGTGCGGCTCGTCATTGACGTAGTAGGACAAGCTGCCCTTGTCGCAGTCCAGCCTGACGCCGATGACCGCACCTTTGGCAATGCCGCCGTCGCATCTGTCAGAGTGCTCTCCGGCGTGTAGAAACCAGCTGCGCTTGAAGTCGATGTACATTGACCAGGACTGGGCGTCGCGACCTGCGAGGGTTGAAGAAAGACATCCAGCTCGTATTGGTGCTATTGTGTGTTCAACCGGTGTCTCATGGTGCTATTGTGTGTTCAACCGGTGTCTCATGGTGCTATTGTGTGTTCAACCGGTGTCTCATGGTGCTATTGTGTGTTTAACCGGTGTCTAATGGTGCTATTGTGTGTTCAACCGGTGTCTAATGGTGCTATTGTGTGTTCAACCGGTGTCTAATGGTGCTATTGTGTGTTCAACCGGTGTCTAATGGTGCTATTGTGTGTTCAACCGGTGTCTCATGGTGCTATTGTGTGTTCAACCGGTGTCTCATGGTGCTATTGTGTGTTCAACCGGTGTCTCATGGTGCTATTGTGTGTTCAACCGGTGTCTAATGGTGCTATTGTGTGTTCAACAGGTGTCTCATGGTGCTATTGTGTGTTCAACCGGTGTCTCATGGTGCTATTGTGTGTTCAACCGGTGTCTAATGGTGCTATTGTGTGTTCAACCGGTGTCTCATGGTGATATGGTCTGTTCAACCGGTGTCTCATGGTGCTATTGTGTGTTCAACCGGTGTCTCATGGTGCAATGGTCTGTTCAACCGGTGCCTCATGGTGCTATTGTGTGTTCAACCGGTGTCTCATGGTGCAATGGTCTGTTCAGCCGGTGTCTCATGGTGATATGGTCTGTTCAACCGGTGTCTCATGGTGCTATTGTGTGTTCAACCGGTGTCTCATGGTACAATGGTCTGTTCAACCGGTGTCTAATGGTGCTATTGTGTTTTCAACCGGTGTCTCATGGTGCTATAGTGTTTTCAACCGGTGTCTCATGGTGCAATGGTCTTTTCAACCGGTGTCTCATGGTGATATGGTCTGTTCAATCGGTGCCTCATGGTGCTATTGTGTGTTAAACCGGTGTCTCATGGTGATATGGTCTTTTCAACCCGTGCCTCATGGCCTATTGTCTTTTCAACCCGTGCCTCATGGTGCTATTGTGTGTTCAACCGGTGTCTCATGGTGCAATGGTCTGTTCAACCGGTGTCTCATGCTGCAATGGTCTGTTCAACCGGTGTCTCATGGTGCAATGGTCTTTTCAACCGGTGTCTCATGGTGCAATGGTCTGTTCAACCGGTGTCTCATTGTGCTATTGTGTGTTAAACCGGTGTATCATGGTGCTATGGTCTGTTCAACCGGTGTCTCATGGTGCAATGGTCTGTTCAACCGGTGTCTCATGGTGCTATTGTGTGTTCAACCGGTGTCTAATGGTGCTATGGTCTGTTCAACCGGTGTCTCATGGTGCAATGGTCTGTTCAACCGGTGTCTCATGGTGCTATTGTGTGTTAAACCGGTGTCTCATGGTGCAATGGTCTTTTCAACCGGTGTCTCATGGTGCAATGGTCTGTTCAACCGGTGTCTCATGGTGCTATTGTGTGTTAAACCGGTGTCTCATGGTGCTATTGTCTGTTCAACCGGTGTCTCATGGTGCTATTGTGTGTTAAACCGGTGTCTCATGGTGCTATGGTCTGTTCAACCGGTGTCTCATGGTGCAATGGTCTGTTCAACCGGTGTCTCATGGTGCTATTGTGTGTTCAACCGGTGTCTAATGGTGCTATGGTCTGTTCAACCGGTGTCTCATGGTGCAATGGTCTGTTCAACCGGTGTCTCATGGTGCTATTGTGTGTTAAACCGGTGTCTCATGGTGCTATTGTCTGTTCAACCGGTGTCTCATGGTGCTATTGTGTGTTCAACCGGTGTCTCATGGTGCTATGGTCTGTTCAACCGGTGTCTCATGGTGCTATTGTCTAAGATTTTCAGTCTTGTTTCATGGTGATTAAAGCTAATGGCGATCGATCATGCTCTTGCACTACTGCTGGCATATTGGAAGCTGCGGCTGGGACACTCTGTGCCCTGCCAAGCTTGCAGCAACAACAACAGAAGCATCTTTCTGGACTTTCTCTTCTCCTTTCTCCCCTCTAGGCTACTCTGTGCGTCTGCTTTCTGGCCAGGGGGGGGGGAGGGCACACGATTGCTTAGCGTGCAATCAATATTCACAACCCCGCCACTTCACAGCAAGCTATGGGATGAAGAAGTGCTTCTAAAAAAAGTGTGCTTCAATGTCTTTTCCCCGGGAGCAAATCCTCCTCTAGCGCACTCTTCAGAGCTTTCTCTTGCATAGTTAGTTGACTTTGAGATGGCATTAAAGCTTGTAATTAGGCCTAATTCTATCAATCCCATTTGCGATATATTATATTATTCTCCTTGACTCCCATTGCTTAATGATGCATGATTGACAGGAGCATTGCTGGCTTAATTTGGTGAGCACCTTTAAAGCGACTGCTTGATGAGCGAACGCCCACGAGACCCCAGTCTACAGGTGCTGCAGAAGAACTCTCTTCAGCATTCTAAAGTTTATTTTGCATGCATAGAATGCCTGTCTGAAGGACTATTGCATTTAAGCCATGTCTTGTGTGAGCAGAGCATTCTGAGCAAACAGTGCTCATGGATAGCCAACACCTACGCAGCTGCATTTGTACTTTTGGCAAGGAAATTTCAACTCTCTCAATTATAATGCGCGACAGCTTTTCTCTTGCACTGCTGTCCGCTTAGCTTTATCTACAGCATTTAGTCCTCGGCTCTATGAGAAAGTCACTTTGCGGGCAAATATGTCGCGTCAAAAGGCTGAGCCCGTCCCCTCACGGCCTCTTGGCTCGCTTGTTTGCCAGTCTATTAAGTAGGACAGAATACCAAGTCGCTAGCGGACCAAACAATGGTGGAATCGAAGGCAAAATCTTTTTTGACAATCGGATGTTTGAGATTATTGCTTTGCCTACTCCTTGGCTTGGAGTCTCTCTGAGCAGTTCGCCTGCCTGCTCCACCGGATGTCGAATGGGCGGAGCCTTGGAGCCCTGCCGTCCTGCCTCTGGGAGTTAAATATGGGATCAGAACTGGGGCACCGGAGAGGCGGTTCGTGTGTGTGTGTGTTTTCTATCATGCACCGAACTAGAGGATCTGCGGAGCCCCCCACTCAATCTTAGTCTTCCTGTCCTGACTGCAGTGCACGCGGGGCAGCTCGCATAGCGGCTTGACCGAAAGCAGAGCGCGGTTCATTAATTCGCCGCAGGAGCAGGAAGCGGCTCGGTTTTAGTGAGGCAAGCAAGTGGGCTTGAGAAATATCCCCTCCCCCTGATTTGCTTCCCAACTTCCTGGGATGCGGGATTTGGAACATTTTTTTGCGCTGGAAAGTGACTGCTAGCTAAGTATTGAGTAGCTAGTAGAGGGAGACCGAATAGAGGGAGACAGAAGAGAGGGAGACAGAAGAGAGGGAGACAGAAGAGAGGGAGACAGAAGAGAGGGAGACAGAAGAGAGGGAGACAGAAGAGAGGGAGACAGAAGAGAGAGGGAGACAGAAGAGAGGGAGACAGAAGAGAGGGAGACAGAAGAGAGGGAGACAGAAGAGAGGGGGACAGAAGAGAGGGAGACAGAAGAGAGGGAGACAGAAGAGAGGGAGACAGAAGAGAGGGAGACAGAAGAGAGGGAGACAGAAGAGAGGGAGACAGAAGAGAGGGAGACAGAAGAGAGGGAGACAGAAGAGAGAGGGAGACAGAAGAGAGAGGGAGAAAGAAGAGAGGGAGACAGAAGAGAGAGGGAGACAGAAGATAGGGAGACAGAAGAGAGGGAGACAGAAGAGAGGGAGACAGAAGAGAAGGAGACAGGAGAGAGGGAGACAGAAGAGAGGGAAACAGAAGAGAGGGAGACAGAAGAGAGAGGGAGACAGAAGAGAGAGGGAGACAGAAGAGAGGGAGACAGAAGAGAGGGAGACAGAAGAGAGGGAGACAGAAGAGAGGGAGACAGAAGAGAGAGGGAGACAGAAGAGAGGGAGACAGAAGAGAGGGAGACAGAAGAGAGAGGGAGACAGAAGAGAGGGAGACAGAAGAGAGAGGGAGACAGAAGAGAGGGAGACAGAAAAGAGAGGGAGACAGAAGAGAGAGAGAGACAGAAGAGAGGGAGACCGAAGAGAGGGAGACCGAAGAGAGGGAGACAGAAGAGAGGGAGACAGAAAAGAGAGGGAGACAGAAGAGAGAGGGAGACAGAAGAGAGGGAGACAGAAGAGAGGGAGACAGAAAAGAGAGGGAGACAGAAGAGAGAGAGAGACAGAAGAGAGGGAGACCGAAGAGAGGGAGACCGAAGAGAGGGAGACAGAAGAGAGGGAGACCGAAGAGAGAGAGAGACAGAAGAGAGGGAGACAGAAGAGAGAGAGAGAGACAGAAGAGGGAGACAGGAGAGAGGGAAACCTGAAAGAAAGATAAAAGGGAAGGAGACGGAGAAGAAAATAAGCAAGCAAGAGAAGATGGAGACACATGTTACGATGAGGGATGGAGGCTTGCTGGGACGGCAGGGGTCAGGTAGAAAGCCAGGAGAAACAGAAGACGCGTGGAGCGCACTTACCCCCCCCCCATTATTGGCGACAGTGAGACGGTGCGGGCAATCTCAAAGGATTTTTTATTGAGAACAAGCCGCCTCTGAGGCAGGGGGAATGGCTCAGGGTGAGGCGTGGGCTACGCCGGGCTACCCCCCCCCTCACTGTTGCCAATAGGTCATAAAAACGTCTCCTTTTCTCCTCGCTGCCAGCCAATCTGGCCATATATTTCTAACAAAATACAATGCGCACACAAAAACATGCATGCAGGGCCACGCGCTTGAGTCTGAGAGAGAGAGAGGGAGAGATCGGAGGCGGCCGTGAGTCATGCGAGGTCAACTAAAACACAACGCTGTGCAGGACACGACCACTCTGCCAGCTTATTACATTCACTGGCGCACACACACACTGGAGAGACTCTCGAACAAACACTGGGAGAGAGCAGGACCGCCATCGTTCGGCGGCGGCGGGGGGGGGGGGCACAAGGGCGAGGACTGGGGTCAGCCGCCAACGAGACGGAAATATGCAAAGGAAAGGAAGTGCCGCCAATGCCTTGGGAAGATTATGGCTGCCATCCTATTCCCAGCTAACTCCTTTTGTTGCTTTATGGCTAAGCCCGGAGATGGGAACTCCGAATAGAGAAATGAAAACTTTTTCATTCTAAATTTACAAAATGACAGTCTCTCATTGCAAAAACTAAATTAGATTCCTGTTCAAATTGTAGCACATTCAAATCGACATATTATAATAAATTATACCAACTACGAAGCAGGGGGTGCTAAATACAAAAGCGAGTACAAACGAGGTAGTAATAAACTTTTCTAAGAATCCAGTGCAGATCGATGTACATAGGCAGTGTACACCAGCCAACGACGCCTCCCCTCCTCCTTCCACTTATCTCTCTCACCCTAGCTGATCGCTGATTGGCTGGCAGTTCGCCACTGTGTCCCTCCACCACCCCGCACAGCGTGAACTCACCCAGTTTCTCATCTTTCCGGCAGTCGAGCCGGGCCACGCCGAAGCCCGGATCGCCTTTGTCGTCGTAGCGGTCAACCACGAACTCCCAGTAGTGCACGCCGTGCGAGAATCCCACTGTACAGACGGCCACGCGCTCCTCCAACGAGGTTGACGTCACGGACATGCCCTGGTTGGTGAACACCAGATCCGGGTGCGAGTCCTCCGGCGAGAACTGGAAGAACGCTCGACCAGCGGTGCGCAATTTGACGAAGTCGCTGCTGTCGGACTCGCCCGCCGAGTTGTGCGCCCTCACCCGGGCCTGATAGACTGTGTCGAACTGCAGGCCTTGCACGCAGCACACCGTCTCCTGACCGCGGTAGCAGCGCTGATGGCATTGCAATGGGTGAGGGAGTGAGCAATGAGACGGTTACAGCAGTGTCCTTAACTGAACCGGCTACAGCAGTGTCCTTAACTAAACCGGCTACAGCAGTGTCCTTAACTGAACCGGTTACAGCAGTGTCCTTAACTGAACCGGTTACAGCAGTGTCCTTAACTGAACTGGCTACAGCAGTGTCCTTAACTGAACCGGTTACAGCAGTGTCCTTAACTGAACCGGTTACAGCAGTGTCCTTAACTGAACCGGTTACAGCAGTATCTCCAACAGAACCATTGTCCCTATCTTGCGACTCGAACAGCCAACTACTAAAACCTAGTGCATTGAATATGTTATTCAGCAACCAATTTAAAATAAAATGAGCTTCAAAAGTGAAATGTACTTCTGCATAGGCAGACACTCGAGCTGACTATCGATTAGTGCCGCTCTCTCTCTCTGCGACAATAAGCGAGAAACGTGAGAAAAGGCTACTTCTGAAAAAGAAGAATTCAGGAGAACTATCCAGGTCAATAGGGTGAGTCCCTGCGTCCCCCTCTGTCACGCGAGCTTCAAGGGGTTGGGATTGCTTTTCTCACAACGCTACGAGCAGTGCCCTGCTGTATCTGGGGTGCCGCTGTCAATCGTCTCAACAGTTCCTGCTCATCAGGAGCGCTTGAGCTTCGACCCGTGACCAGTTCATGATTTTCTCCTCCTTCTCTTTCTCAGTTTCTTTCCATTAATTTTCTTCCCGCGAACCAGCGTTGGCAAAACAGAAACTGTCTTAGAAATCGATTTTTCTGAACTTTGCTTTTTATCTCATTTCCCAGTCTGCCTGATCGGCCCAAGCATTGTCGGGAGGTGTAATTTCATCCCAATGGATAGAGGCTTGGTTTTCTGGCAATTAAAGTGAGTAGGCCGGATTAGTTTTGACAATTATTCTCAAAGGGCTGTAGCCTAGTGACAGGGGCTGTAGCCTAGTGACAGGGGCTGTAGCCTAGTGACAGGGGCTGTAGCCTAGTGACAGCGTCTGTAGCCTAGTGACAGCGGCTGTAGCCTAGTGACAGGGGCTGTAGCCTAGTGACAGCGTCTGTAGCCTAGTGACAGGGGCTGTAGCCTAGTTACAGGGGCTGTAGCCTAGTGACAGCGTCTGTAGCCTAGTGACAGGGGCTGTAGCCTAGTGACAGGGGCTGTAGCCTAGTGACAGGGGCTGTAGCCTAGTGACAGGGGCTGTAGCCTAGTGACAGCGTCTGTAGCCTAGTGACAGGGGCTGTAGCCTAGTTACAGGGGCTGTAGCCTAGTGACAGCGTCTGTAGCCTAGTGACAGGGGCTGTAGTCTAGTGACAGCGTCTGTAGACTAGTGACAGGGGCTGTAGCCTAGTGACAGGGGCTGTAGCCTAGTGACAGCGTCTGTAGCCTAGTGACAGGGGCTGTAGCCTAGTGACAGGGGCTGTAGCCTAGTGACAGGGGCTGTAGCCTAGTGACAGCGTCTGTAGCCTAGTGACAGCGTCTGTAGCCTAGTGACAGGGGCTGTAGTCTAGTGACAGCGTCTGTAGCCTAGTGACAGGGGCTGTAGCCTAGTTACAGGGGCTGTAGCCTAGTGACAGCGTCTGTAGCCTAGTGACAGCGGCTGTAGCCTAGTGACAGGGGCTGTAGCCTAGTGACAGCGTCTGTAGCCTAGTGACAGGAGCTGTAGCCTAGTTACAGGGGCTGTAGCCTAGTGACAGCGGCTGTAGCCTAGTGACAGGGGCTGTAGCCTAGTTACAGGGGCTGTAGCCTAGTGACAGCGTCTGTAGCCTAGTGACAGCGTCTGTAGCCTAGTGACAGGGGCTGTAGCCTAGTGGTTAGAGCGTCGAACTCACGACTGAAAGGTCGGGGTTCGATTCTCGACCTACTCGGAGTCCTTGAGCACTTGACACTTAACTCTGCTTTGCTTCAGTTCACCCAGCTGTAAAATGGGTGCCAGCATTAGCTGGGGTAATTGAGGGTGTGTGGCGACCCCCCCCCCTCAGTCCTTGGACTGAACAGCCGTACGCAGCCTTCAGATGCGCCGCGCAATAGCTGCGGCTGAGCTGTCGGTTCCACATCTGGCCATTGCCCATTATTTGATACTTTTATTTTTATGCTCGATGGTTAATACAGCATTATCTGCCAGTCAGCAAGTCTGATGCCAAAAAAGGCGTATAGATTACAGAAAGTTCATAGCTCGGGTAGAACTCCACTTGAAAGAGAAAGTGAGCTGGCAGGAGCGACTGCTGCTGTTTTTAGAATGCTCTGGCTTAAGTGGAGATTTGTGGAGCAACTTGGTTGCTATGGGGAAAGCAACCCCAGCTGTTTAGTGAGTGGCTGTTGAGCTCCTTTTTTCTGTGCTAAGAGGCCAACTGTCAGTTAAAAAGCGTTCAAGTTTCGACTGACACAAATAGCTTGTCTGCGCTGACTGTTTTACTTGTTTCTTCAGTAACTTTGTTGCAATCTTCAAACTGCTGATTGACTGCCAGCAAAATTCAGAGTTTGCGTGACGAATATTTACTTAATCCTGTGTCCTGAATAATGAAGCTTAGCAAATCGATCAATCAGTGGCCGGATTTTGTGTTAGTTTCATAATAAATTTGAATTTACTTACTGAAGATGCATAGTTTCATATTTATATCGGTAATCTCTTAATTAATGAGGTCGGACACGGGTAGACAATAGCGGCCACCTCGTGGGCATTCTAGAACTTTGAAATTTTCTGCCTCCCATGTATTCTAAATCAAAACAGACGCATCAGCAACCCCGCCCCCTCCACATGAAAACACGCTTAGGGGATAGAAAGTCTGGAAACCAGTTCAATCGATTTTTCTAAAAATGCGCATGGCTCCCGAGTATTGATCGCTTTCCCTCTTCTCTCTGTGGAGGCCATCTAATCTATTTTTAGAATTAGTAGTGTACAATTGATCAGTAGAAATCTTTTTTTAGTAACACTGCTGTACGATAGACAGGAAATCTATTTTTAGCAACAGCGCTGTACACTGAAGAACTGAAAATCTATTTTTAGCAACGCGTGACTGGTCAATATACTCAGTAGCACTCACCTTGAACCCTCCACCTTTGCCATCGTCCATCTCCAGTGTGTAATAGTCCGGCAGAGGGCCCTTCGCTGGTCCCCAGGCAACCGTCACCGTATTATTGTCTGTCTGGCACCGGTCCAACACAAGCGCTGGCGGCGAAGGTACTGCAGATTGAAGAACATTTTTTTCACATAGTTTCGATATCATTACATATAAGTACAGTACACTCACACAATAGAAGCGCACACATCTATTGGCTACAATTGCCATTCCATTTATAGGCGGCAAACGAGAAAATATCTGGCATAAACATCGACCGGTATTCTATAAGTCGCGCTGAGGAGTGATGCTTTAAACTAAAATTATCTTCAAGTGAAGGCAAAAGAACTTTGTAGAAGGTAACTCAAAATAGATTGAATTAAACACTGGGAAAGCTTTCATAAATAATGGAGCTGAAAAAAAATCCGTGAAAAATGGCACAGCTGCGTACCGGTGCGCTAAGAAAAGAAATAGGCAATTATTGTAATAAAAAATGAACTAAATGTACAACGATACGCATCGTAGTGTACATTTACTAGCGAAATCTGGCTTAATCTCGTGCAATTGTACAAACCTTGACCGTTCCGTTCGTCAGGCTCTGTTTTCGTGCTCGATTCTTGATCTGGCATATCGTTTTGGTGATGTTTCGGCAAAAATTTTTGACGAATATAAGCAAGGAAGTCACGGGATAAAAGTCATCCATGATGTCTCAGGGGTGTGGAGTGAGTTGGCTGTGGAGTGAGTTGGCTGTGGAGTGAGGTGGGTGTGGAGTGGGGTGGGTGTGGAGTGAGGTGGGTGGGGAGTGACGTGGTTGTGGAGTGAGTTGGCTGTGGAGTGAGGTGGGTGTGGAGTGAGGTAGGTGTGGAGTGAGGCGAGTGTGGAGTGAGGTGGGTGTGGAGTGAGGTGGGTGTGGAGTGAGGTGGGTGTGGAGTGAGGTGGGTGTGGAGTGAGTTGGCTGTGGAGTGAGGTGGGTGTGGAGTGAGGTGGGTGGGGAGTGAGGTGGGTGGGGAGTGAGGTGGGTGGGGAGTGAGGTGGTTGTGGAGTGAGGTGGGTGTGGAGTCACGGGGTCTGGACTGATGAAGCTCTTCTTTAAATATGTGATTATTCGGTGTTTGTCAGCGAATCTCAAGCACATTTTAAAATTATTTATCAACAAGTATTGTACTAATATCCTATAAAAATACTTTCAGCTGACTGGTTCTTACCTTTGTGCTCAGTGAACGTGAGACTGTTGATGGCCACGAGGACAGGCTCCACGTCTACTCTGATCTCAAAATCGGGGCAAACTCGTGGCCGAGGCGGATCAACCTCCTTTGAAAGGGCCCTGTCCGCGCTGGCCACCCGAGACATCAGGGAGCTTGACACCTGCGATTAAAAAAATCACGTGCGGTTGAAAGTTACAATGCTAGTGCTACAGCACCACATTGTCCTGCAGAAATTGCAGGGTACTTAGGCTACACCCACTCCAGAAATTTCCAAGGTCACAGCTAATACCAAGTATCTGCAAGGAAATTTTCAAGGTCACAGCCAATTTTCACAAGGAAATCTCCAAGGTCACAGCTAATGTTGCAAGAAAATTTCCAAGGTCACAGCTAATGTTGCAAGGAAATTTCCAAGTTTATGACGACTAATGTTGCAAGGAAATTTCCAAGGTCACAGCTAATACCAAGTATCTGCAAGGAAATTTTCAAGGTCACAGCCAATTTTCACAAGGAAATCTCCAAGGTCACAGCTAATGTTGCAAGAAAATTTCCAAGGTCACAGCTAATGTTGCAAGGAAATCTCCAAGTTTATGACGACTAATGTTGCAAGGAAATTTCCAAGGTCACAGCTAATACCAAGTATCTGCAAGGAAATTTTCAAGGTCACAGCCAATTTTCACAAGGAAATCTCCAAGGTCACAGCTAATGTTGCAAGAAAATTTCCAAGGTCACAGCTAATGTTGCAAGGAAATCTCCAAGTTTATGACGACTAATGTTGCAAGGAAATTTCCAAAGTCACAGCTAATGTTGCAAGGAAATTTCCAAGGTCACAGCTAATGTTGCAAGGAAATTTCCATGGTCACAGCTAATGTTGCAAGGAAATTTCCATGGTCACAGCTAATGCTGCAAGGAAATTTCCAAGGTCACAGCTAATGTTGCAAGGAAATTTCCAAGGTCACAGCTAATGCTGCAAGGAAATTTCCAAGGTCACAGCTAATGTTGCAAGGAAATTTCCAAGGTCACAGCT
>NIVC01002869.1:10000-27500 GCA_002269645.1 Macrostomum lignano | reverse complement strand
CTCAAAACTTGATAATCTCGAAACTGGAGTACCAGAAGGTAGCAGAGTAAGCTAAGTAATAACATGGTCAATATTTAATCGAAAACAACTTCTTTGGGAGTCTGAAAACTTAGAAAAGTTGATTCTGAACTTCTGCCTTTGCATGTTGCAGATTAGCAATTATAAATAGGCAAAGACTGACCAATGGTAAAGGGTAGCAATTAAGGAAATTTTCCCCGCAAGATTGAGAGGCATCCCAAAATGAAAGCGTAGTCGGAGTGTGATCTTCTTCCTCATCTTTTGTCAGCTCAAAGAAAGCTCAGACTCTTTTTCAAGAGAGATTCTGCTTCTGCAACTGTGTGCAGTAATTGCAGGTCAGTCAGTAAAAATGCCTGGCCTCTGTGCTAGAGCGAACGGTAAGCACAGTTTCTGAACAAAGACTCACTTTACTTTACTTTGTTGCATTCGAACTGATTTGGTTGCAAAATATAGAAACAATTGGATAGCTTTCACAAGCTATAAACTCCACAAGCTATAAACTCCACAAGCTATAAACTCCACAAGCTATAAACTCCACAAGCTATAAACTTCACAGGCTATAAACTCCACAAGCTATAAACTCCACAAGCTATAAACTGCACAAGCTATAAACTCCACAAGCTATAAACTCCACAAGCTATAAACTGCACAAGCTATAAACTCCACAAGCTATAAACTCCACAAGCTATAAACTCCACAAGCTATAAACTTCACAGGCTATAAACTCCACAAGCTATAAACTCCACAAGCTATAAACTGCACAAGCTATAAACTCCACAAGCTATAAACTCCACAAGCTATAAACTTCACAAGCTATAAACTCCACAAGCTATAAACTCCACAAGCTATAAACTGCACAAGCTATAAACTGCACAGGCTATAAACTCCACAAGCTATAAACTCCACAAGCTATAAACTGCACAAGCTATAAACTCCACAAGCTATAAACTCCACAAGCTATAAACTTCACAAGCTATAAACTCCACAAGCTATAAACTTCACAAGCTATAAACTCCACAAGCTATAAACTTCACAAGCTATAAACTCCACAAGCTATAAACTCCACAAGCTATAAACTGCACAAGCTATAATCTTCACAAGCTATAATCTTCACAAGCTATAAACTCCACAAGCTATAAACTGCACAAGCTATAATCTTCACAAGCTATAAACTTCACAAGCTATAAACTCCACAAGCTATAAACTCCACAAGCTATAAACTTCACAAGCTATAAACTTCACAAGCTATAAACTCCACAAGCTATAAACTCCACAAGCTTGAAACTGCACAAGCTATAAACTCCACAAGCTATAAACTTCACAGGCTTGAAACTGCACAAGCTATAAACTCCACAAGCTATAAACTTCACAGGCTATTAACTTCATAAACTCGAAACTTCACAAGCCCGAAGCATCACAAGCCCGAAGCTTCACTTCACAAGCTTGGTAATTTACAATTTCGAAATATGAAGCTCTCCCCCTCCCCAAAACCCCTCCCCTCTGCAGAGAAAAAGGATTTGAGCAGCCGCTCAGAAATCGGGAAAACCGCATGGCATGAGTTCAATATGGATATGGAACCTCAGCCGAGATTTCAACGCACGCAGTTAAGCAACACTAATATGTATCGATTACACATTGACAAAATAATTGCAGTGGAATAATTACGCCCTCTTACTATTAGCTACTGATATCCCAATACAGTCTCAGCCTCTCAGCCTCATCGGTTCAGCTGTTCATCATCTGGCGTGGATGAGTCACGCGTGAGCCACGAGATGCAAACGATAGCGGGGGGGGGGGGTGGGACCGCCGTCAATAATTCATTCGTATTTGTTGTTTCCGCATGCAAGCAATATCTGGAGCAACCAATTATAAATATGTTCCACCCCAGACTATTCCAGAGTTTTTGTAGACATTGAGTAGACATTCAGTCCCTCAGGGCTATTTAGAAATTTGCTTTAGAGCTAAGTGAGCTCTTATAGTTTTAGTGATAAATTATATCCACCCTTGCCCGTGAGTCAGCCCTGTCTTAGCGGGCGCGGATTCATTAACTTTGATTCTACAGCTTGTTGAGGATTCACTGGGGGGCGGCTGAGCCAGCGGTTTTGGACCAGGAAGTGGCACACGAGATATACCGGAATATGAGTAGTGAGTCATTTATGCCAGCTTTTGCTGTGGCCTTTTCCCTGGGTTTCCTCCAGGACTGCAACCCTGTCTTAGTCCCTGTCTTGGGGTGCCACATTGAGGACACAACAATGTCCTACTCCATGTCTTGAGAGTGCCACACTGAGGACACAACAATGTGTTAGTCCATGTCTTGAGAGTGCCACACTGAGGACACAACAATGTCCCACTCCATGTCTTGGGAGTGCCACACTGAGGACACAAACCCCTGTCTTACTCCATGTCTTGAGAGTGCCACACTGAGGACACAACAGTGTGTTACTCCATGTCTTGAGAGTGCCACACTGAGGACACAACAATGTCCCACTCCATGTCTTGGGAGTGCCACACTGAGGACACAAACCCCTGTCTTACTCCATGTCTTGAGAGTGCCACACTGAGGACACAAACCCCTGTCTTACTCCATGTCTTGAGAGTGCCACACTGAGGACACAACAATGTCTTACTCCATGTCTTGAGAGTGCCACACTGAGGACACAACAATGTCTTACTCCATGTCTTGAGAGTGCCAAACTGAGGACACAACCCTGTCCTAAATCCTTACACACTGAAGACAACCCTGTCCTAAATCTTTCAGATAAGGCAGATAAGTCCCCAAAGCAGAACATATCGATAATACGCGACACAAATGCGCCGCAATCGCTTGGAGGGAGAGGACCGCGGTGAGGCCCGCGGGCTCTGTTGCTGGAGTGCGTGACGAATTTGAAAATTTGTACCGCATTGGAAAACTTCACTTGGCTCTGAGCTCTACCAATGCGATAACATTGCTCACCGACTGACGGTGGTATGTGCTGGTGATTCACAACATTCCCTGCCTTTCTTGGAATGTTTTGCTCTTTGGAATCTGTCATTTGCATGGTGTTCCTGTCATGGCTTCTATCGATGTTTGTCCCATCTGACTTTCCCAACTGACTCTCCCATCTGACTCTCCCATCTGACTCTCCCAACTGACTCTCCCATCTGACTCTCCCATCTGACTCCCAACAGACTCTCCCATCTGACTCTCCCATCTGACTCTCCCATCTGACTCCCATCTGACTCTCCCATTTGACTTTCCCCTCCAACTCTCTCTCTCTTCACTCTTTTATCAGAATTTCCCTCTTCTAACCAAGCCCCGCTCAACCAGTTTACCTAATCCCTAGCTAATTTTCTATAAATCATAATTGCTGTTTTGTGTTAGCATCTGTTCAGGTTGGCTACTCTATTAATATAATAAGCAAGCATTCAATGTCATATCAATCCCTTTTCCGAGAAATTCTCTTCTACCATCAGCTACATGACAGTACAGCACATCGATTTCGCTCCACAGAAAGAAGCGGCTATGAGAAATCTGTTTGATCTGCTGACTGACGAGATTCAGGCAGCAAATGTGTTCGCTTGACTGCACAGAAGTGTGAATGTATCGGATTAGGGAGTTGCTTAGCATGCTGGATGATTGCTCTGCAAGCAGCAGCGATGCCCCATGGTTTGGTAGGAACTCTTAACCAGAAAGCTCAGCAGATCCGCTGACAAATTGCATGGCAAACTCTTGCTATGTTCTGTGTGAGCTTTGCTGGGATGTGAACAAGCAAGCTAGGTTTTTTGTTGCAAATATTGTGGATTTTTACTGCAGTTCCTAGCAGACCAATCTGGCTACAAATATCTAAATGCTCTGGCCCAGATGCTTATGCCATAACTCGATGCAATTGTGATCTACACCGTGTTGCACTCTTCTATAACCCGTTGCAAGTGTCATCTACATCGTGTTGCACTCTTCTATAACCCGTTGCAAGTGTCATCTACACCGTGTTGCACTCTTCTATAACCCGTTGCAAGTGTGATCTACATCGTGTTGCACTCTTCTGTAACTCGATTCAAGTGTGATCTACATCGTGTTGCACTCTTCTGTAACTCGATTCAAGTGTGATCTACATCGTGTTGCACTCTTCTGTAACTCGATTCAAGTGTGATCTACATCGTGTTGCACTCTTCTGTAACTCGATTCAAGTGTGATCTACATCGTGTTGCACTCTTCTGTAACTCGATGCAAGTGTGATCTACATCGTGTTGCACTCTTCTGTAACTCGATTCAAGTGTGATCTACATCGTGTTGCACTCTTCTGTAACTCGATTCAAGTGTGATCTACATCGTGTTGCACTCTTCTGTAACTCGATTCAAGTGTGATCTACATCGTGTTGCACTCTTCTGTAACTCGATGCAAGTGTGATCTACATCGTGTTGCACTCTTCTGTAACTCGATGCAAGTGTGATCTACATCGTGTTGCACTCTTCTGTAACTCGATGCAAGTGTGATCTACATCGTGTTGCACTCTTCTGTAACTCGATGCAAGTGTGATCTACATCGTGTTGCACTCTTCTGTAACTCGATGCAAGTGTGATCTACATCGTGTTGCACTCTTCTGTAACTCGATGCAAGTGTGATCTACATCGTGTTGCACTCTTCTGTAACTAATTATGTATTTGAAAGCTTGAATCCACTTTGTTCGTACATTCAAACACAGCATTTAAGATCTTTTAGTTGAAGTCTATTAAAGAGCTATTAAACGCGTTTGTGCACTAGTTTGAGAATGGTATCTACGTACTATATAGAAGGTTTCAATCAACTCAAATATTGTCTACACAACTTCTCAAATATACGCGTTTAATTAGTAAAGAGGCGAGAGTGACAATCGCCAGTCAAGCTCTTTGTTCGAAACCGAGGTTGGAAGGCGCCACTTTTCCAATGTCAATAGGAGCACACAAATTTGATTGCTCTTGGCTGGCAGTAGCAGCTGGCAGAGTATATCGTTAACGAGAGAAGAAGCACATAATGAGAGCCCATGGGCCGGCGGTTGACTGCACCCGAAGTGGTATCTGCGGCGCCACTGCGTCTGCCACCGTATTTATTGCTTGAGCCACCAAGAATGAATAGCCATACAGCATATTAGCTATCAGAAATGTGTGAGATGTGTTAATATCAGCATTCAAACCATTTTCTTGCCCGAGCACTCAAAGCAAGAAGCGACTCAGCAGTTTCTGTTGTTACCATGCAGGCAGGCGTGAACTGCCGGTTGCAGGGAGGCACTGGGCTTTAATGCTATTATGAGGAATGGACCACCCACACACACACACACACACACACACACACACTCAGTCTGCTTGCACAATTGGAGTGAGAAATATTGAAACAATGAGTTGTGTGGGCCAAGCGAGAACTGAAACTTGAATACACGTAAAAGTCACTATGAAAGAGAGGAAGCCGGAGAGCAGTGAGTGGCCCCGGCCTGGTCTCACACCCTCTCCAGGGGCTTTGAAACTGTAAAACTAAAAGCCAGTTAGGCTTTATTTTTGGCACCCAACAGCCCATTATTGCCAGGCGGAGGTCAAGGCGGTTCTCTTTGATCGTCACTCTCTACTCGCCTCTCTACACGGTCAGGCAACGAGGCCAAAATTACACATAGGCTGAAACTGATTGACTTAATCCGCCCCTTAGTTGAGTCTCAGTGCCAAACCTTTCGCGCCTTGCAGCAGGCCTGCAGCGGCTCGAGCTCGTGCCCGGCGTGACCGACGCAGTTGCCGCACAGAGCGACGCAGCAGGTGCGGCAGTACAGAGTCAGCAGCTCCTGACGGTGTGTCTGGCACAGAGCCGCTCTGTGCAGCTGCTTCTGGCTCAGCAGGTCCCGACCGAGTGCAGCGGGCAACAGGTGGTGCTGCTGCTGCTGGTCGTGAGTCCTGCCCGAGCACCTGTCGCAAAAGTACATCTCGCACTGTTCGCAGACTATTGTAGCTGCGCCAGCCTCTTCAGTTGGGGAGCACGCTGAGCATAGCAACGGCTGGCTGCTGGCCGCGGCGTGCTTAGCAACCAGCCGCTCCAGCGCCGGATTGCGCGGTGGCAGAGCGGCCTGCTGCAACGACACAGGCCGCCGGCAGGTCGGGCAGAGGAAGCCGACCCCACCGCCGCCGCCGCCGCCGCCGCTAGACGAAGATGACGGTATGGAGACGCCGGAGTCCGCCTCAGACAGCACCGAGGCCTGGTCGGAGTTGTCAGCCGCTGCCTCCGCCAGTTGTTGTTGCTGCTGGTGCTGATGCGGTGGCGGCTGCTGCTGCTGTTGAAAGCTGCCGAGGCAGCAGGCGCTGCAGAGCGAGTGACCGCAGGGCAGCAGCACTGGCTGGTTGAGCCACCTGCGGCAGAGCGGGCACTTGAGCTCGCATTCCAACTGTCTGCTGGTCATGATAGCCCTGGCCGCCTGGTTGAGATTAGTCTATTGAGTTGGCTCAGGAGTTTAATTCCGTCTTTGCTTGGTTTCGCTGTGTATAGGGTCCCTATAGTTCGGCGTGGGTGAGGGGTAGAATTAATACGAAAGCGATCGGTTGTGCTTAAGAAGAATCTTTCTCTCACAAGTATGAGCCAATAGAGAGGCTTCTGGAAGGCTTCTCATTGGTCCCTGGAACTACTAAGCTGCGAAGCGAAGACAGACTAGGCTGCATGCATCCGCATACTACTGAGTTTTGTGAGTAGTTTAATCAAACACGATATCGAATTCTAATTTTTTGACTGACTAAAGTGATAGAAGAGAGCGGAAATTGAAATCATTAGAAATCTTTTATCTACTTGTCAAAGGGTGAATTGATCAGTCAGACCCGTGCTTGGAAGGCGTCAGTGTCACTTCCGAACTGCCAAGCGTTGGAATATTTAGACCAATCGTTAGCTTCAATATATCGTTTTGAGCCATAAATCTTGTCTGTCTACTCGCAGCAGGAGCAGAAACGGAAGCCAAGCCGCCTGAAAAGCTACAGAGAGCAGCTGACTGACGAAGGCCATCTGGAATCCGGCAAATCCAATATAGAGTTAGAAAGAGAAATGACAAATACCTGCAATTCTGCCACAGAGGAAAATCTACCGCTTAGCTTCCTTCCCGGTGGCCTCTTCTTTCTTATTCTTCGATTTCTAGTTGAGTTCTTATTTGGACCAAGGAGGCCTGCAAACCAGGGTCTGGAGTGCCAACTCCTTTTCAAGGTTGATTTGCAAAACGCGTAAACAAATGCAGACAGCCGGGGCCCCCCAGTAAAAGCTATTGAGGGGACATGCCAATGCTTTGTCCCTCCACCCCACCTTGCGACTCGTTGTGGAATTCAATAATTTTTCTTCAGGCGCCAAAATATAGCGCCTTCGGCGCAAAAATGAGTGCCTGCGGCGCTAAAAGGAGTGACTGCGGCGCTAAAATGAGCGCTGACAACACCGATTCTCAAAATAATGGCATGTAGGAATTTAGTCATCTACATGCATGTTGAACTCTTGGCTTTGCCCCCCCATCATAAAATCCATGGCGACGCCACTGAATACAGAATCATTTTTTCTACTTCATAAATAAACTTTTTCTGACGCATAAATGAAACAACTGAATAATTAAAAATCGGTTTTGCCGTTTGGAAATTATCGAGAATCTTATCGAAGCTATGCGCCTTGAATTAAAAAAGGGGTGAAATGCGCACTCCAGATTCTGGTCGCTGGTCTCCTTGGGCAAGCCGCCCTCCCCCCTGCGCTGCCTCCTCCCCGATCCCTCGCAGCATGCGGGCTGGCGCGGCGCCTGTCTATACCGGTAGGGCTTCCGCAAATTCATGCCGCCAAAGCCGGGCCAAGTCCGGTCCAGCTGCTAATGCTGGCTGGCTGTAGCACTGGCGGCCCCATAGCTGAGTCCTATTCAACTCCTTGGCTGTCACGTGACCTCAGCAGGCTCGGGGGCTCCGTTTCTAGCATGCGCGCTCACAGTCTGCTTTGGCCGGCTTTCATTCTCTAAAGGATCCCATTGCACTCTGCGACACCTCAGAACCATCTACAGCTGCTCAGCCGTCTGCTTTGAGGCAGTATGGGGTGGGAGGAGCGAAGCCATACGAAATTGAGTTAGTCCGATGAAAGACCTGCACTGGACTTGTTTGCAATGCATTCACGAAGCATTGTTGCACTAGCGTGTCTCTGTCTGCCTGCCTGTGTCTGTCTGTCTGTCTGTCTGTCTGTCTGTCTGTCTGTCTGTCTGTCTGTCTGTCTGTCTGTCTGTCTGTCTGTCTGTCTGTCTGTCTGTCTGTCTGTCTGTCTGTCTGTCTGTCTGTCTGTCTGTCTGTCTGTCTGTCTGTCTGTCTGTCTGTCTGTCTGTCTGTCTGTCTGTCTGTCTGTCTGTCTCTCTGTCTGTCTGTCTGTCTGTCTGTCTGTCTGTCTGTCTGTCTGTCTGTCTGTCTGCCTGTCTGTCTGTCTGTCTGTCTGTCTGTCTGTCTGTCTGTCTGTCTCTCTGTCTGTCTGTCTGTCTGTCTGTCTGTCTGTCTGTCTGTCTGTCTGTCTGACTGTCTGTCTGTCTGTCTGTCTGTCTGTCTGTCTGTCTGTCTCTCTGTCTGTCTGTCTGTCTGTCTGTCTCTCTGTCTGTCTGTCTGTCTGTCTGTTTGTCTGTTGCTGATAGATGTTGCTGGAGATAGATTTCTGTTTCTGAGTGCTAATCTCTGGCAGGGACTCGTGCAGGCCGAGTTTTGTTTGCGTGGTGATTGAGAGCAGGGAGAGCGAGTGCCGTGCCTGCAGCCCACAGCAAGCGTGCAGACAAAGCTAACACTGACAGCATCCTGGCTGATCGAGCACGTGTTTGCTTTGTCATTCGTTCGTTTTTAGATCGAAGCGAGCTTGCGAAAGGGGCAGGCCGCGCGGGTTCGTGCCTTGCAACTAATATTTCTCAGCAAAGCCGGCTCATAATCTATGCGAATTTAACCACGGAATATGCTGATTACGTAATCCAATCGAGTGCACAACGAGATGCATGTACGCAATACAGAATGCGATTTTTCGATTCGATCCATAGCAGTAATTCGTTTGTATCCCCCTAAAGTTGGTTGCTTATTCCAACTGTATGCATGTGTGTACAGTGCAATGTCTGGTGACAGAGAAGTTCTGCAGGGCTTTTTAATTTACTGCCTTTTCATGAGAAATGCAGTTAAGCATTATAGAAGAGAACCTGTTTAGCTAGATTTGGTTCGCCTATAGGCAAATCTATTTGATCAAGGTCTGGTGCAGCCGCGCAATTATTAGATCTACATTTGTACAAGTGTGTGGATTTCTGTTCTGCATTCTCTGGAGGTCTTTCCGCATCTCTCAATATTGCACGATATCTTTTTAGAAAAAGCGCGCCTCTGCTATTTGTCGGACACCGGGGATTGGTTATACCATATGGGTTTTACATGTACATCCGATAAATGCCCGTGCAAAAACTTACCTTTCGCTTAATTCGCAAATTATTTGTTTAAGTTTAAGTTTCTCAAGTTTTTTTACCTAAAGGAGTTCGCCGCTAAAAGAACTTATTTTGCCACCGACGTCCGATTGTTAGTGCAAATGTTTTTTTCAAAACTATAATGAGACATTTCGATCATGGACATGTATGAGAACATAAAAACAAATGAGAACACCGTATGCGCAGCTTAAGAATCAATTAACATTAGTGAATTCGTCCTTGCATGGAACTTAAAGTCTACATGACCACGCACAACTGCCCATGAAATAATGTAAAAGCAAAAGATGCCATATAATGAAATTCCTGGATCTATTGTACTCAGAACTGCTGCGTGAGTTGCTATAATTGAAAATAAGTCACGAAAAATAATTAATAGTTATATTTTAGCTAGAAATTGACGTACAAAATATGGCGCTCACCGCTCAGTCACAAGGGGTAACGTTACAACCCGGACCCCGGATCCGTTTTGTTAATATTTACACTTTAACAAAGCGCGAAATGAGCACTAGATTTAACTTTTGACTATCAACGCTAGAGAATTGATCTGAACTTTTAAAATTTATCAATATAATAGATAAAATTATATAGGTTTAAACACATACTTATTTGTTCTCGTTCTAATGCACGTTTGCAGGTTTCTTAGAAAGTCTTCCAATTGGTCACACTCGGCGTGTGGATATAGTGAACTCTGGCTGGCTCACTGTTAGTAATAGGCATAGCAACTATCTTCTAATAGATTCAAAGCTGCAAAAGTTCTTTTTCAATTTAAAAATTTTAATCTTATACAAACCTTACACCTTTATAGTTGCAGTAAGTCCTATATTTGAAAAAGCATGGCATCTTTTCTTCGCCTTGATACATACCTTGATACTGTAAGTTGCTTTGTGTCTTATGATTCTGTTCTATCGCTTATCAATATTATTTCTTTTCAAACAAGCTAAGTGCAAAACTAATATCAATTTAGACAGCTGCTAGCTTAATAACACTTCATTTTCATTATAGTGTATTTTATGATTTTCAGCCATATTTATACTATTACACTATTCTTAGTGTATTTAAGAATTTTAAATGCTTAACTAGGCCTGCACAAGCTTGACTTGAAGAAATCATTCTGTGTAGAGTGGGTGCTGACCAGTTCGGCAACAAACAAATTTGGTGACAGAGATTCACAATGGACTAATTTGGCGAAAGCAAATTCAGCAATGGCAACAATCTAGACAAATTTGGCGACAATTAATGAAGGAAAAACAATTGCATATGATTTGGATAATTAATTGTTTACAATGTCGGGGAAGGAATTAGAGATGTTCCGAAATTTCGATTTCGATTTCGATTTTCCGAAATTTGGATTTTTTTAGAGCAAATTTCAATTTCAAAAAAATTTTGGAAGTCAAAATTTCAGAAGTGCCTACTTCTGAAATTTTTTTCTGATTTTAGTTTTTTTAGAACTTCATTACTGTCTTTTATCGGTGATATTATACAATTTTTACATGTAAAACTATTTAAATTTGTTAAAACTAGCTGTTCCATGCATGTAGGACATGTAACATGATAGTTTGTACATGTGGAACTGTAAATTTTCGTAAATTTTGTTGCACTTTAAAGCTGCAAAAGCGTCTGCTGATATATTGCATATTTTTCGCATTTTACAGTATATATATGTACATTTACTGTACATGTACATGCATTATCATTTACATGATCTCAGTTATTGCTAGTCATGCAGTGATACATGTACATTTTAACTGTATATTTTATACATAAACAACTCAGTATGCACCCTATACCCTACCTGTATTGTAACAGGTAACTTTATCCTGTATTGTAAAAAAGCCTTTTTATATGTAATTTGTTTTAACTTGTCTTTTGGCTAGCTATAAAAAGGCGTGTCGCCAAATTTGCCTAGATTGTCGCCGAATTCGCTTTTGCCAAATTGGTCCATTGTGAGTCTCTGTTGCCGAATTTGCGTACATCTGTGTAGAGTATATTCCACAAAATGATTTTTGAAATAGTCTAGGCTTCAGTGTCATTTTGGCGCATGACCAAGATGGCCACATAGGCTACCTAGATGGCCACAGCTCTAAATGTCTAAATAGATAATAATAAGACTAGGTACATATATTTAACTCCTTTCCTTTTTTAATAATTAGGAAAATAGATATTATAATAGAATTATATTATAATTATTATTCCCTTTGGACTTAGGCCTAGCTTTTATTGTAACCTGACCTATAGGGGCCTATCTATTTATCTACTACATGAAGCAAGTAACCTAGTACAAAATAAATACCCTATGACATTCATATATTTATCCCTAATTATTTGCATAGCTAGCATTACCATTAGCAATAGTTTCTTAATAAACTAATTGTGATAGATTTGATAGATGTAATGATAGATAATAAATTGGCATAAACACTAAAAAAGATTGAAGGTTTTGTATTATAAGTAGCCTAATTAGTTTCAAATCTATTGTATTAGTATTTATGAATATAATTGATTAAACAAAAAAAATAATATATTATATTGCTAATTAATGATAGATGGAAAGAGAGTAGATATAATAATTATTCAATGTTGGGCCATCTTGGTATGTGGCCATCTTGGTCTTACACCATCATTTTGATAGGAGGTGTGTTCTATAAGTACTTTTACTTTCATACATGCGCAACTTCTGAAATTACGCTGGCCGTGCGACTTAGTTTTCGATAAAAAATGCGACTTACCTATGAAAGAGCCAAGCAAAAACTTTAGGTAAACGGCAGGAGTAACTATGACCATATTTTTAAAGCTAAATGCCTCGCCAGCTAATTAGTGCTGCGTGCAGATTCCGCGTTTTTATAACAGCTAATCAGTATGTCATCTAGTGGCGGCATGAAGCAATTGGTAAATTGTCAGTACAGTGTAGTGAGCATACTACAAAAGTCATGATTCATGAATGTCCAGAAGTAAGTGAAGTGAATACAGTGTGACCTATAGCTCAAGAACGATTTGCTAGACGATTTGGCATGGAAGATGAGAGCCCTGATTCAGATGGCTCATCAGATGCAGAATACGAATCCAGTAGAGATACAAGCTGTGAAAACCCACAGATTTTTAAACCACTGAATTCTAATTCCCGGAACTATTTTTGCATAGATTCTAAATTTGAAGTCATGCTCAAACAAAAACTTGTTAACAGTTAGGAAAAAGGCAAAGATGGGAGTGATGCATGTTAAACTAAGATTTGAGGCCTTTGCAAATTCTCTCCATTCCTCAATCTTCTCATCCTCTTTTTCTTTTCTCTCTCATCCCTTATCCCTTCTCTCTTTCCTCTCCTCTCTCCTCTCTTTCCTCTCCTCTCCTATCTCTTCTGTCTCCTCTCTACATTCTTATCTCTCCTCTTGTCTCTCTCCATTCCACTCTACTCTCTCATCTTATCTTCCCTCTCGTCTCTCTCCACTCTACTCTCTCATCTTATCTCTCCTCTCTTTTCTACTCTCTCATCTCTCCTCTCTTCACTCTCCTCTCATCTCCTCTTTATCCTCTCTTCTCTCATCTACTCTCTCCTCTTTCCTCTTTCCTCTCTTCTGATCTTCTCTCTCATCTCTTTTTCCTCCCTCAGCTTTTCTCTCCTCTTCTATCTTTTCTCCCATCGCATCGCTCGCCTCTCCTCTGTTTGCTTATCTCTAATCTTCTATTCCCTCTACTTTGAAGTAAGAAAATATGCACATATTTTTGCTGAAGATAAGAGGAGAGAAGAGGGCATTGAGGAGAAAGGGTAGAGAGAAAGGGGGAGAAGAGAGGAGAGTAAAAATGAGAGGAGAGAGAAGAGGGAAAAGGGGGAGAGAGAGAAGAGGGGAGGCAAGGTAGAGAAGAAGAGAGAGATGAGAGTTGAAGAGACACCAACCTTGCTACTCGTAGTTAGGAAGTTTCAAAGAACCCGAGGGGCGAGGGCCAGATAGAGGGGCTTCGCGAGCCGGAGTTTGCCAACCCCTGCTCCAGAGTTTAAGAAATGACGCGGGCTTCTGATTTCAAAGATCTTGTCTGTGGTTGAAGGCTTCTATTCTGTTTTTGCTCTCCTGCCACACTTGCACCTACTACCCCCTGATTGCCTCTGATTGTGACTTACTTCCCTCTTATTGCGACTTAGTTGCTTCTTTTTGCGACTTACCTAATCCTTTTTGCGACTTACTTAATCCTTTTTGCGACTTACCTAATCCTTTTGCGACTTACCTAACCCTTTTGCGACTTACCTAACCCTTTGCGACTTACCTAACCCTTTGTGACTTACCTAATCCTTTTTGCGACTTACCTAATCCTTTTTGCGACTTACTTAATCCTTTTTGCGACTTACCTAATCCTTTTGCGACTTACCTAACCCTTTTGCGACTTACCTAATTCTTTTTGCGACTTACTTAATCCTTTTTGCGACTTACCTAATCCTTTTTGCGACTTACCTAATCCTTTTTGCGACTTACCTAATCCTTTTTGCGACTTACCTAATCCTTTTTGCGACTTACCTAACCCTTTGTGACTTAGCTAATCCTTTTTGCGACTTACCTAACCCTTTGTGACTTACCTAATCCTTTTTGCGACTTACCTAATCCTTTTTGCGACTTACTTAATCCTTTTGCGACTTACCTAACCCTTTGTGACTTACCTAATCCTTTTTGCGACTTACCTAATCCTTTTTGCGACTTACCTAATCCTTTTTGCGACTTACTTAATCCTTTTGCGACTTACCTAACCCTTTGTGACTTACCTAATCCTTTTTGCGACTTACCTAATCCTTTTTGCGACTTACCTAATCCTTTTGCGACTTAGCTGATCCTTTTTGTGACTTACCTAATCCTTTTTGCGACTTATCTAATCCTTTTTGGGACTTACCTAATCCTTTTTGCGACTTACCTAACCCTTTTGCGACTTACCTGATTCCTGTTGCGACTTACCTGATCCTTTTTGCGACTTACCTGAATATTTTTACAACTTAGTTTGCTTCTTTTGCGAATTGTTTTTCTTTTGCTTCATTATTTTCCCTGAACTGCTCTTTCTTTCGCTTTCCTCTTGCCTTTCTTGGTTCTTGTGTTTTTCTGTTTTTGGTTGACTCAATTTTGCGACTTACCCCTGGTCAGCCACGATTTACGGTGGCCGGATCGGCCAGGTCGGCCAGCAGTTGCGCATGTATGTTTACTTTTGGATACTGCTCATAAACAATGCAATCAATCATTACAAATTAGGTGTCTCTAGAAAGTGGCTTTTTCCTTTTGCAATTTGCTACTATAATCATTTTGTTCTATTAGTTTTATCAAAAGTTACAACTATATATTGTAACTTTACCAATATTTATCTTATTACTTATTCATTCTTTGTATATAGCTAATAGCTTAGACAGTGTCTTTAAATATTCCTATTAATACATAACCTTATTTACTACTAGTATATATACTATTTACTGGCTTGACTAGTTATTTGGCATTGTCTACCCTATTCCTATGTTCTATTTATTCCTATAAAGGGATTTCTCTCAGTTTAGGCATTCTTAGGGTCAGAGGGTCATGGCTCTTTCAAGGGGTCTATTCTGTTCTAAGGCAATTTTACCTTAGACTGTTGAGGTATGTCTCATTTCTAAATGGTTCTTAATTTTCCCAATACTTTGGGGCTTATAGTCTTATGGAAATGAATAAGTCTGTTCAAAAGCTGCCAAAACAATTTGATTGAAAACTTTCTAAAGCTGGAAGCAATATTAAAACTTTCATTTTTAAGTGAGTAGCAAGTAAGCAGCAAATTGTGAGTGGGAAGTGGTAAATAAAGTGCAAGTTGTTGTTCCTTGGCTTGTCCTTTTGGCCTTTGATTTATAATAATCAAGACACAATTTAAAACAAATATTATTTATAAAATATTATTGAAAAACACAACAGTTAAATAAAGCTAATAGAAATTTAAAGTATACATTTTCTAAGAGTAGATTATACTATTTATAAACATAAAATTATAGCTATACTATATTATACTATATGTACTATATTAACTATATAAAATAAAAGTTTTGTAACATATATGGCATGTGTGATCCATACTTAGGATGATATCCTTATGCTTAGAAAGTTCTAGTGCATTTCTAGAGCCTTCTCAGGTTAATATCACAATGCATGCAGTTTAGACAGTGCAGTTACATCATAGTGGTGCAGCATAGTAGAGGCTAAATGCAGCATATCAAATATAAAATTTGATATATATTTTATAATTTAAGAAAATGCATATATAAATTAAAAAAATCAGTCAAACTATTATTGAAAATAAAAAAATACTTAAAAAATTGCAATATATATGCAAAATTTTTCAGTTTAAAGTCTTTATTGTCAACATTTTTTAAATTTTATTACACCTTAATTTAGTAATGTCATTAAAAAATAGTAGCATTACAAGTACAAAAATTGTGTTTCATTGAATTTTGGCTTATATAGTTTAGTGCTTATCCAAATTGATTAAATTTGGGTACAAAGGTAAAACTCTTTCTTACTACCTGGCACATTTTTGTTCAAAATTTTCCAGTTTTAGGTATTAAATTATCATAAGTCAGAATTTTTTAATTTTTTAGATCTTGCATTTAAGATTTTTTTCTTACAATCAAAATTTTTGGTCATTAGATCCTAAATCCTTGATTAATCAAATTAGTTTCCTTTCAAACATATTTAATTAATTAATTGAAAAATACTTGAGCTAGGCCTAATCAATACATATATATATATTAGGAAAAGTTAGTGTTAAATGTGTTAGTGAGATGTGGGAGGCTTGCTTTTGGCTAGCAGTCACTTTCATGGCATGTTTACAATGCCAAACTTCCTATTATCATTTATAAAAGCTTCGATTTTGGTTAGGTTTAACTAATAATACTAATTTTTACTATATATTAATGTAAGGCTTTTTATTAGAATGCTTTTCATTTGCTACCAATGTTGCTAATGTATAATAGAACATTCAAAATATATACACATTCCTATGTATGAGAACTGAAATGTGCACCAACAAATTTTTTTTTTAGATTGAAAGAGCTGCTCAAAGACGTGATGGAAGGACTCTTGCAGTAAGTGTCATTCTGTCTTATGTAGGTATGGCTTAGGGGCTTTATTAATATTTCTGATATAAAAGTCTACAAGAAGATGTAGTTTTTTTAGGCATCTTACTGGGAAAAATTAATAAAGGCTTTTAACTGTTATAATAAAATTATCATGCTATAAGTGTTATTGTGAAATCAAAATTATATTGTTTTGATTTGTCTATAGTCTAAAGATTAGTCTTTAGTACACAGCCTATAGATTAGTCTATAGATACAGCCTATAGATTAGTCTATAGATTAGTCTATAGATACAGCCTATAGATATAGCCTATAGATTAGTCTATAGATACAGCCTATAGATATAGCCTATAGATTAGTCTATAGATACAGCCTATAGATTAGTCTATAGATACAGCCTATATATTAGTCTATAGCATACAGCCTATAGATTAGTCTATAGATACAGCCTATAGATTAGTCTATAGATACAGCCTATATATTAGTCTATAGCATACAGTCTATAGATTAGTCTAGTAAACAGGCTATAGATCGATTTTTAGTAAACAGGTTATAGATTAGTCTATAGATACGGCCTATAGATTAGTCTATAGATACGGCCTATAGATTAGTCTATTTAAGCTGAACTGCTGGTTTAAGCTAAAAATAAATTTCTCATTACGCAGAGCCTGCTCAGTCTGAGTCATCAACACGCCGAAAATGACCGGCTGTGCGTTGAGAATCCCGAATTAGAGGTGTCCGGTCGGGTTAACCCGCCCTGGCAGGAGGTGGTGGCCACCCATCTAAGAACCGCTTGGTCCCGACGCCGCGGCGCTTTCGACGAAGCCTTCGACTGTCAGACCATCATTGTGCAGGCGTTCTCACGGGCTTTTCAGGCCATGGAGAGCGAGAACTGGCCGCTGCCGGTCATGCTGACTCTGGCTGTCGACTTGCGCCGGCTCGCCTGTCGCTGCGCAGCCGCCGGTTATGGCAAGAAGCCGCACGAGCATCTGGAGAAAG
>NIVC01002869.1:0-7500 GCA_002269645.1 Macrostomum lignano | reverse complement strand
ACAGATGCAGACAGGCGGACAGATGCAGACAGGCGGACAGATGCAGACAGACAGACAGATGCAGACAGACAGACAGATGCAGACAGACAGATGCAGACAGGCGGACAGATGCAGACAGGCGGACAGTAATGCTCATTCTGCTTCAACGCTGCAGGAAGAGGACGCTGACGCGGAGCTGACCCAGTGCATCGTGGCCAATCTCATCTATGAAGGCAAGATTCGCGGCTACATTGCCTACCAGCAGCAGAAGCTGGTTGTGAGCAAGCAGCAGGCTTTCCCGTCCATCTTCGCCTGCGGCTCAAACTGATTATAAGAAATGGTTTATTTTATTTCCGTTGTCAAAGTGGTCCTGGTTGCATTTTGGATTTTTAGCAAAACTTGAAGGCGTAATCAACAGAAAATCACTTCTCCGTTTTTAGCTACTACTAGTAGTGTACTGTGGAGGGAATGTGACTTCTCTTGTGCATTTTTCTGTTTAGTGAATTCAAAGCATTAATGCATTGTTTAATAAAACATTGTACCGATTTGTGCGGTTGCTTGTAAATTGCTAATGTTTGCCAACGTTACTGTATTTTTGTCGCTAAAGTGACCAATTAAATTCTAATACACATAACAACTGTCTCTGCAGTTAAATGACGCAATTGTTTTAAAAATGAAGTTTTTCGTTCAATTTTAGTTTTTTGTGAGCTACGAGGATTGTCTATGACCTTTGTGTGATAGCGGGCTATTGTCTATGACCTGTGTGTGATAGCGGGCTATTGTTTATGACCTGTGTGTGATAGCGGGCTATTGTTTATGACCTGTGTGTGATAGCGGGCTATTGTTTATGACCTGTGTGTGATAGCGGGCTATTGTTTATGACCTGTGTGTGATAGCGGGCCATTGTCTATGACCTGTGTGTGATAGCGGGCTATTGTCTATGACCTGTGTGTGATAGCGGGCTATTGTCTATGACCTGTGTGTGATATCGGGCTATTGTTTATAACCTGTGTGTGATAGCGGGCTATTGTTTATGACCTGTGTTTGATAGCGGTCTATTGTTTATGACCTGTGTGTGATAGCGGTCTATTGTCTATGACCTGTGTGTGATAGCGGACTATTGTTTATGACCTGTGTGTGATAGCGGGCTACTGTCTATGGCCTGTGTGTGATAGCGGGCTATTGTCTATGACCTGTGTGTGATAGCGGGCTATTGTTTATGACCTGTGTGATAGCGGGCTACTGTCTATGGCCTGTGTGTGATAGCGGGCTATTGTTTATGACCTGTGTGTGATAGCGGGCTATTGTTTATGACCTGTGTGTGATAGCGGGCTATTGTTTATGACCTGTGTGTGATAGCGGGCTATTGTCTATGACCTGTGTGTGATAGCGGGCTATTGTCTATGACCTGTGTGTGATATCGGGCTATTGTTTATAACCTGTGTGTGATAGCGGGCTATTGTTTATGACCTGTGTTTGATAGCGGTCTATTGTTTATGACCTGTGTGTGATAGCGGTCTATTGTCTATGACCTGTGTGTGATAGCGGACTATTGTTTATGACCTGTGTGTGATAGCGGGCTACTGTCTATGGCCTGTGTGTGATAGCGGGCTATTGTCTATGACCTGTGTGTGATAGCGGGCTATTGTTTATGACCTGTGTGATAGCGGGCTACTGTCTATGGCCTGTGTGTGATAGCGGGCTATTGTTTATGACCTGTGTGATAGCGGGCTAATACATAATTTTAGAAAGGTGTTCAATACACTTGTTAAAATTAAATTTGTGCCACGTGTTTACCAGGTAATGAGAAAGTTACAGAAGTTCAATATAACTGCGCCATTTATGGCTCGCGTTTCAGACCACAGAACTTACGAGCTATCAAAGTTAAAATCAAGAATGCTAAATTTAGTTGCTCTGTTATTGTCCGGAAATCTGATAAGACCATTGCGCTGCATTCACCTATGCACTATTCACTTGTTGCTGGGGTGGCTCTTATGATCCAAAGTTATCACAGCCCGTGCTAAAAAAGCAGGATGGAGATGAAACATGCCTTAAATGCTGCAGAATCGAGGCTATTTTTGTAAACTAAAATTTTTCCGGATGTTTTTGGATAACTCGTAGCTGTTTTATCTTTCTGACAGGCTGCAAACTTTGCTTATGCACCGCAACCTACGAGTGTGGTTTGGTTTCAGATTGTTTAAACGGGAAGGTATTTTATAAAGCATGGGTTTTCGACTCAAGCAGTGTCTAAGTGCACCTAATATTGATCCCACAGATAGGGAGCCTGAGGGATTGATCCCATAGATAGGGAGCCTGAGGGATTGATCCCACGGATAAGAAGCCTGAGGGATTGATCCCACAGATAAGAAGCCTGAGGTATTGATTCCATAGATAGGAAGCCTGAGGTATTGATTCCATAGATAGGAAGCCTGAGGGATTGATCCCACAGATAGGGAGCCTGAGGGATTGATTCCATAGATAGGAAGCCTGAGGGATTGATCCCACAGATAGGGAGCCTGAGGGATTGATCCCACAGATAGGGAGCCTGAGGGATTGATCCCACAGATAGGGAGCCTGAGGGATTGATCCCACAGATAGGAAGCCTGAGGTATTGATTCCATAGATAGGAAGCCTGAGGGATTGATCCCATAGATAGGGAGCCTGAGGGATTGATCCCACAGATAGGGAGCCTGAGGGATTGATCCCACAGATAGGGAGCCTGAGGGATTGATCCCACAGATAGGGAGCCTGAGGGATTGATCCCATAGATAGGAAGCCTGAGGGATTGATCCCACAGATAGGGAGTCTGAGGGATAGATCCCACAGATAGGGAGCCTGAGGGATTGATCCCACAGATAGGGAGCCTGAGGGATTGATCCCATAGATAGGAAGCCTGAGGGATTGATCCCACAGATAGGGAGCCTGAGGGATTGATCCCACAGATAGGGAGCCTGAGGGATTGATCCCACAGATAGGGAGCCTGAGGGATTGATCCCACAGATAGGGAGCCTGAGGGATGGATCCCATAGATCGGAAGCCTGAGTGATTGATCCCACAGATAGGGAGCCTGAGGGATTGATCCCACAGATAGGGAGCCTGAGGGATTGATCCCACAGATAAGAAGCCTGAGGGATTGATCCCACAGATAAGAAGCCTGAGGGATTGATTCCAAAATCTATTTTACTTGTTTTACCAGCTGTACGAGCTACTTTAATATTTTGATTTCAATCGATATAAATCATAAATATAAAGATTCAGCATATATATATTCGTACATGCATAAAAATCCAGATCTGTAAGCCAAGTCCCGAGGATCTGCACGTAGGCAGCGGTAGGAATTCAACATCAGACTGAAATATAAAATTTAGTAGCTTTGTTTTCTTCGTTGATTCATTCACCGTTTGTAATTATGAAATGCATTCATGTGTTGAGAGCTCTGGGGGACGAGCTAAAGGAGATCTCAAGCTTGAACATCTCATATCGTTGCTATGCTTCGGTTTGGTTGAACACGATGCGCCGGAGTCAGCCAGAAGGCAGTCGATGAAAAGCCGTGTACACTTTCTGTGCCTTGAGGGAATGTGTTTGCACACGGAATCGAACCAACGCGGGTGGTCAGGCGCATTTCGAAACTTTAGGTGTGCGCTCAGCCTACCTGTCTGAATGTGGGGGGGGGGGGGCAGGGGCAACTCCAGATCAAGCACAATAGATCATTGCTCACGGGGGTTTTTAGCCTGCTGCTTAAAGCATCAGACTCACAACTCGACAATGGGGGGGGGGGTTCGATTCTTGACCCACTCGGAACAATTTGTGTCCTTGAGCACTTGACACAAAACTCTGCATTGCTTCAGTTCACCCAGCTGTAAAATTGATGCCAGCATTAGCTGGGGTAATTGAGGGTGCTTGGCGTCTCCCCACCCAGTCCTTGCACTGAACAGCCGTACGCAGCCTTCAGATGCGCCGCGCAATAGCTGCGGCTGAGCTGTCGGTTGCACATCTGCCCATTAGGGCCGGTGTAATCAGTTATTATTATTTTGTGACTCCAGAGCTCTTTTTCTGGGTCTCCGTGGCCCAGAGCGCGCCTGCGGATGTTGCTATTTTTTTGCGCCAATCAAGTTTAAGCTGTCCACTCTCTCTCTCTCTATTCTGTCTCTCGCTCGCTTCTTCTTTTCAGCAGTAGCAATAGAGAGAGAGAGGGAGAGGGAGAGGGTGAGGGCTGGACTAATCTTGGGGAGGGGGTGCCGGGAAAGCACCGAAAGCGCATGACACAATGGGCCTGGCCTGGATTGGACCCCGCGGGTTTCGGCTGCCGACACGCGGGCAAAGACGGACGGATCTGCGGGTAAATACATTTCCAATAGGACTGCTGTGCATTCATTCGTATATAAATAAGCGCAATGCTGTCTTGACAGTGGGTCAAATAAAACAGACAGTTTAAAATACTACTCACAGCAGCGGCAGTGCAAGCCTCTATCCGGGCGGAGTCGCAATGCCAGAGCCAGACAACAACGATTGCACCAAGGCCTACCTGAAGGTTGAGCAGGGCCAGGGCAGGCTGAGGAAAAAGTCCAGCCGAGTTTTCTGCCGGCGGATTCACGTTGCCTGGGTGATTCTGCCGTTCTTGTTCCTGCTGGCTCTGCAGGCCGCTGTGTTTTACTGGCTGTACCGCCTTGACTCGAAGGTAAAGCGTTGCCCACCGCGACCCTGGTTCGATTACGTGCGTGAGGGCCAGCCCCCAAGGCACAGAGAGTGTACATGCCTGACGATTAGAAAATCAGGGCCGCTGTACACCCTGTGTGAGCGTGTGCATGACTGCGGTCCTGTGTACAGTATTGGCACACTTGTATTGTGCTCAGGAGTCAGCGGAATGGCCAGAATGAGACAAAATGTTAAATCCTGCAAAAAGCAAAATTCTTGTTTCATTCTTCCGTTCATTGCAGCCGCACATCACCGTGGTGATAGATTTAAACGGCACCCGGAATTGTGATGGAAAAGCCAACCAGCTTGCATGCAAAAGAAACAGTCTCTACGTCTGCTCAAGTGAGTAAAACTTTGAGAAATTCTCAAATTTGACTATTAGTGTTTTCACAAAACATTGTTCAAAAATTCACCATTGTCATCTTTCCCCATTTCCAGACGCTCCAATAGGCCCATTGCGCTGTCACGACGATGCGTTCAAACAGTCAGGCGGAGCCAAAGGCAGCGACAACTGCAAAGGCAACGACTTTCGCGTGGCCAAAAATGGGCTTGGAGTTGTAATACCCAGGGATGGCCTGTACCGCGTTTATGTTAGAGTGAGTCTTATCCAACTGCTGATTGCTCTCAGCTTTTGAATCCGCCTTCGACACCTCATTTGCTCCTTCATAGACAGCTACCAACATGTCTCCTTAGACACCAGCCTCACTCTTTCCCCCGTAGACACGCACCCCAATCTTTCGCGTTAGACACCCACCCACTCCTCCCCCCTTAAACACCCACCCCACTCCTCCCCCTTAAACACCCACCCCACTCCTTCCCCCGTAGACATTCACCCCACTCCTTCCCCTTAGACACCCACCCCACTCCTTCGCGTTAGCCACCTACCTACTCCTCCCCCGTAGACACCCACCCCACTCCTTCCCCCTTAGACACCCACCCCACTCCTGCCCCCTTAGACACCCACCCCACTCCTGCCCCCTTAGACACCCACCTCCTTCCCACGTAGACACCCACCCCACCTCCTTCCCTCGTAGACACCCACCCCACTCCTTCCTATCGTCTTGAGCACCCGCACATGCAGTCAACTTCCAGCCTATTTAAGTCCGTCCAAAATCTAATAAAAGAGAGTGGATTTCTGCTCCAACCCCGCTGCAGGTGGCCTTCTACGACAAGATAGCGCACCACACCAGCATGCACGTACGCATCGACCCGCCACAGCTGACGGAGTGCCTTGGCAACCACGACTGTTTGGCTGACCGGGAGCAAGCCGCCCACGCCTGGCTTACCTGTCAGGCCCATCAGCCAGCGGTAGCGGGCGGCGCCAGGGACTTTACCAGCTGCGCCATTGACGGGATTCGCCGATTCTCAGCCGGCGAGACGGTCGGCCTGCAGGTCGCCATCGGGCACAGAGAAATTGTGGGACACCGCAAGGCCACCTATATGTACATCCATAAGCTTTAGTTTTTCTTTCCGTTCTGTTGCAACTTTCCAATGAATATTTCTGTAGCTACAGGATGCTGTACAAAGACCGTGTTATTTTGCGTGGCGAAGCCTGGCGATGACGTATATTTTTTTTAACTTTCAACTTCAGAAGTTCAGACTCGAAATTCTCAACACAAAGTTGAAAGCACAATGCATTGTGGACCCTGTCACTTGTTATTTGTTATGCACATTGGATTCTTATCAGAAAGGCAGGTGTTGTTGAAACTTAATGAAGCTCTTAGTTCAATTTTGCTGCGAGCCCACAACAGATAACTCACTAATTTCAGTTTTAGCCGGAAAAAGTCACGCGATGTACATATTTCTGATGCACTTTTAAATGTTATTTCAATAGTAGATCGGAAATGCATGAATTTAATTGTACTCATTTATACGCGTTCATTTAGCTCAATTTTTTACATGAATTCTGACCACTTTTTCACCAGGCAGATTAATTTTCGGTTCCTGAGAGCACTAAGCTCGCATGAATCCCTATTTTCACAATTTATCCCAAATTGCACAATCCTTTAACTGATTCCGTTGATTTCAAGTTTTTTTGTTAAAGTTTTCATTATTGCCGAAGTTGTCTTACCGGTGTAAATAGCTGTTTGTGTGAGTTTTTTTCTTAAGTCCAGTCTTACAAGTACTAGGTCGTAGTCAACCAGGGGCCGGCCACGTGCCGCCTGCGAAGTCTGTCTATTCGGCCCTCGGGTCCTTTGAAACCTCACTATAGCTCTCTCCTCTCTCTCTCTCTCTCTCTCTCTTCTCTCTCTCTCTCTCTCTCTCTCCTCTCTCTCTCTCTTCTCTCTCTCTCTCTCTCTCTCTCTCTCCTCTCTCTCTCTCTTTCTCTCTTTAATAATCTCTTCTCCTCTTCTCTCCTCTTCTCTCCTCTCCTCTCCTCTCCTCTCCTCTCCTCTCCTCTCCTTCACTCTCCTCTCCTCTCCTCTCCTCTCCTCTCCTCTCCTCTCCTCTCCTCTCCTCTCCTCTCTTCTCTCTCCTCCCTCTCCTCTCCTCTTCTTCCATTATTCCTTCGCCTCTCCTTTTCTCCTATTTCTCTTATCCTTTCTATTCCCTCTGACCGTCTCCTCTCTCCCGTCCTCTGGCTGCATAATTAACTGTATGATATTTCTGGTGTACAAAAATTGCTTCAATACAAGGTTAAACATACAATCGGACTGGATTTCGTCATTTTTTGAAGACTTACTCAAGCAGTTTCTTTTTCGAGTTAATTTCTAATGCTGTCTCTCGCTCTCACCTGGGCAGGGCTGACAAAAATAACGAGTCTGGCTTTCCACTTCTAGCTCCGTCGCCATTGTGACCACAAAAGCACCTTGAAATCTGTTTTTT